>WOGR01006058.1:0-13355 GCA_015342045.1 Leptinotarsa lineolata | reverse complement strand
ACAATAAAGCATCTTCTCTCGATTTCATATTCTTCATATATTCATTCATTGATCATGTTAGTTTGTTATTATATCTCAATTTTTAATAGTTATGTCAGTTGATCAACTATATTGAGAGAAAACTCTCAGATCAAACAACATTTATTTTCAATGAGGTCATCACCACTAACCGGTGATACCCTAGTGATACCGTACCCAAAACTAGTAATCCCACTGACTTATCTCAATTACGCCCCATCAGTTTGTTGTCAACATTATCCAAAGCCTTTGAACGGATTCTAAAAGAACAAATCACAGAGAATGTTATGAAACAAAATATTATAACGGAAGCTCAGTCTGGATTCCGTATACAACCACTTCTCTCTTGAATATAACTGACGATATATTTAGATCAAGTGATAACAGTCTGCTAACATGTCTTACACTACTGAATTATAGCAAAGCATTCGATAGAATTGACCATACTGGACTCTATAGAAAGCTATTACACTATGGATTTGCTGAGGATACTGCCAAACTGATTATAAAGTACCTCACATCACGTACCCAGTCAGTTATCATTGAAACTTTTATATCTGATGCCAAGCCAGTAACTCATGGAGTTCCACAAGGTTCAATTCTTGAACCCCTACTATTCTCACTCTATAAAGCAGATTTTCACCAAAGTGTGGAAACTTGTACAATCCACCACTATGCTGACGACACGCAAATATATACTGCTTTTTCAGCTGAAAATATCACTCAGGCCCTCAGTAACATCGAAAAAGACGTTCAATCCTTATTTGACATATCTGCAGCGTATAACCCCAAACTCAATCCATCAAATCGATGGATTGAGTTTGAGGTTATGGATGGAGACAATAATTATGATTATAATCAACGAGCCCCCATTCAATTTCATTTCATTTTATATTTCAATTATATTATCACTAGTATATTATAAATGTGTGTGTATATTATATAAATGTGTATATGTATATTATTTTATATTAATCTGATGTTCTCTCGAAACAAGTGCCATGCATTTATCGAACCATGTATGCTCATTTGCTGAATTATGAAGAAAAATTATTTTATATTTGTATTTTGTATTTGAATATTGGACAAATAAAGTAGATTATTCAATGTACATTTACATATACCTGCTCTTAGTCTTAACTATTTTATTACAACTATTTTATTATACTATTATTATATTATTTTAACTATTTCATTATGTTTTAAATCAACATTTATATTTTCTGTAATGCAATATTATTGTCTTTCATTGTTTTATTTTTGAATTATTTTCAACATTATACTCAATAATTGTTAGTGAAACAAATGCTACTGCACTTATCGCCTAAGCACTGTATTCCACCTGTTTTCTTAAAAATGTACTATAACTCTTGTGAATAAAGTTAATATTATTAAAGCAACTCCGGCTCAAAGTATTTCCAAACTATCAGATTTCCCTCGTATCAAACACGTCGTTGATAATAAATGTTATCGATGAATATTTAATTACTATAGGAAACTATTATCTAGTAGGATAATTAATATATTGTGGATTGTGTAGCGTCTTTGATCAACTACACTAATTAACTATATGTAAGGTGAACGTGAACATTCATAAACTTGGAAATTATTCATAACTTTCGAATCTAAAAAGAACATATTTATTATGCAATACGAGATTTGCAGCTTTGATAGTATTTTATTGCGAATGTGAATCATAGAGCAGTAGGAGGAGATTGGTTTTTGGTTTTGTGATTCGTTTGAAACAAATTCAAGGTGTTGAAGATGTTGGTGAATTCTGGTGTAGTGTTAGAATTTCAAGTGTTCCAGAAATCATTTGTTGCTTCAAAGCCATTACTCTATTGACAGTTTTACTTCACTATTATGAAAGGAAATGATAATTACAGGGTGGCGCAAAAATCCCAATACTGCATTCTGAATGCAGCAACCGCTTCTTCAGGTGTCGAAAAACGTTGTACTCTCATGAGTAGTAGAAATCCAAAACCTTTCTTTACTTACAATCAACCTTCCCTAATAATATACCTCTTTCAATTGAAACTGCTTCCAAAGAAGTAGCCAGTCAAACAAAGTCGGTTATAATATATTTCTTTTTGGTTCCGTTAGCCTGAGACTGAGTCAGTGTCAGTCAGACATCAAAACGTTTCTCATACTCTCTAAAAACAAACACAATTTCCTCGTTGAAGTTTATTTTACTTCACAAATTTATGTGTGTTGCTCCTAACGTTTTGCTTATCTTAATTTATTTTAATTCAAACCCGGTATCGTTTGTTTTTCGAACCTTGAGTTACTGCGGGTTCTATCGAAGGAATGCTGATATTTCATACATGGATTTCATGACAAGTTTCGTAAGTGACCTTGCACTAATCACGATGACAGTGTCATCAAAAACATCGGGCCTACCAAGATTAGTGTTGGTGCCAGGGTCTCATCACAATGTGGGAACTGATTAGTTTTGTAGCTATATAATCGACTGATTTCAAAATTGTTAGATGTTGAGCCACAGCATTGCGATGGATGACTTTTGATCGACTTTCGACAAACAGGTATTTCAAGTAAGTTTTTCTACGGATGCTATACAATGTGTGACTTCTCTCATCGCTTTCATACGTTCAAAATGAAAGATTTCTCACACAGTGAGAAATATCCGCCATTACAGTGAGAAATAATTTCTCACTGTTATCATGATAACATGTCAGATTGATATGATACGCTCTCCATGTTGACAACGCTAGTCCGACGATTCGGGTGCAATATCCAAGAAGCCCATTGTCGGCGTTTCCATAACAACAAAACCGAAGCACTGCAAGCAAGCACTGCTGTCAAGATACCCATCGAAAAAAGTTTTATTGTTGATTGTTATAGTATAAACGGTTCAGATTTATTAAATATTGAATATAATGGGATACGAAGATTTGGAGTTGGAAAATACACCTCCAGAAATTGTTCAGGAAGCAATATATGTTTGCAGTAATTTGCTACCAAACACATCAAGAGAAAAATATGAAATCGCTTACAGAAATTTTATGAAAGCCAAGGTAAATTCTTGAAAATACCTTGTTAGTTTATTTTGAAGAGTTGTCAAGAAGATTGAAATCATCAACATTATGCTCTCAGTATTCGATGCTGAGGAGTACTTTAAATATTGAAAACTGTGTTTATATTTCAAAATACGTAATACTACGTGCATTTTCAAAACGCAAATCTGAAAAATATGCTCCGAAACAGGCATCTGAAGATGCCTGTGAAGCCGTGTATGATGAAACACTGCAGGAGCAAGAGAGTCACCTTGTCGACATCGTGTGACGTATATCTAGGTCATTTCAATGTTAAAAGTGTTTTCGAGATAGCCACGTGAATCAATGAAGGTCGTGAAAATATAGAGAATGAATGAAGGTCATTCAAGGTTAAACCAAAAACACTACTTCAAAGTCGCCTTGTCCGCGTTACCTTGTGACATAGTTCAAGGGTGTGCCGTAGGTGAAGGTCGTTCAAGGTCAAAGTCAAAACACTTCTTCAAAGCCACCTTGTCGACAACGTGTGACGTATGTAGAGGTCATTTCAAAGGTAAAAAATGTCTTCGAAATAGCCGCGTGAATCAATAAAGGTCGTGAAAATATAGTGAATGGAGGTCATTCAAGGTTAAACCAAAAACGCTAGCTCAGAGTCACCTTACCTGCGTCACCTTCTGACGTAGTTCAAGGGTGTGACATAGGTGAAAGTCGTTCAAGGTCGAACTCAAAACACTTCTTCGTCGACATTGTGTGACGTATGTGGAGGTCATTTCAAAATTTAAAGTGTCTTCAAAATTGCCACGTGAATCAAAGGAAGTCGTGAAAATATAGAGTGTGAATGAAGGACATTCAAGGTTAAACCCAAAAAACTACCTTATTAAAGTCACCTTGACTGAGTCGCCGCCATGTAACGTACGTCAAGGGTCGTCAAGGTCGAAGCCAACTTGATTCGTCGACCACAGGCGATTCCCCCCTACCAATTCCAACTTGATCCGCTTACAGAAGGCGATACGAGCAAGCAGTTGTCGTTGGAACTTCACGGAATACAAACGTGTACACTCTCTGTCACGATAGGTACCATCCAAACTGATGAGGAAGGATCGATCATTAGTCGGTGGATCTTCATAGTATGCAGACGTGTGTTTATTCTGTGCAAACTCTTACAGAGTATACATGAAGGACAATGTCAAGCCCTGATTTTACCATGTATGCAATCTAGTCCCCTAATCTCAAAGTTGAATTCCATGTTCAAGATCATGTTTCATGGACATAGCTGAAGGACGTCCTTCAAGGTCAAACCTGAGACGCCCTTCAAGGTCAAATCTCAAGGTCACGTACCCGTAGTCCCCAAATACAACCCCCAAGGTCATGTGACCTTGAACATCGTCACATGGTCTTGAACATCGTTCAAGGTCAGACAGGTTCAATGCTATTAATGACCTCATAGTGGTGAGGGGAGGCTTAGAACCGGCTCCAGATTCAACAAATTATGGTAGGGTGAAAAGGTAAGCCTTTATCAATACTAAATTTATATATTTATAACATCAATTTCAACAACAGCCAAAATAATGTTTCAATAATCATCAAGAGAGAAAATAGATGTAAGTAACGAAATAATAAACAAGAAGGCCACGAATTCGTATTCGGGAAAACATTTTTTCGTCAGTGATAATGTAAGATTAATTCATTCTGTGTTTGTATCTGTATTTGTATCTATCATCGATTAAGAATTTTTTATTCCTTCTGTATCATCATACAGGAATATTTTTCTTCAAATTTGATGTGCTTCATCTGTATATCAGATGATTCAGAACTTTTCATGCAGGGTGGAGTTTTTTGACACATCGATAATGAAACTGTTTCCCATTGTTATGGAACAGATTGAGCCACACTATAATTGGAGCTTCCACAAAACTCACCGCATAGAATTTTTGAATATAAAAAATGCTCAGGTTTTCTACTACTGGATGTATTAATCTGGGACACTCTGTAACCAAGTGCCATTGATCATTCTACGCTAAGCATAAACGTATCCAGTTTTTTTTTGTGTGAAGACGCTCGTGGCGCCTCCAAACTTGAGATGTCGCGACGACAAAAAATAGATATTGCAAGTTTCATTTGGAGTGCGCTGTATCGGAGATCCTCTATAAATATATTCGCAAATGTCTGTACCGAGTGTACCAAGTTTCGAGCACAGAATTTAAAGGACTTTTGTCAGAGTAGACTATGAATGTATTAGAAATATAATAATGAAAATTATATAATTTTCCGGCTGGGTTATCGAAACTGTTCTGCAATGAGGAACAGACGATCATTAAAGACCGTCATTATTTCATGACTAAAATGGACGTTTTGCCAATATCAATTGTCAAAAGCATTCTGTCAAAAAGGATTTGGATTGAAAAAACTGATTCTGCATCTCCTTATAAAGTAATGCACCATTCTCCGCGAAGCTGATTATTGTTTCCTAACTATGAATGGTGAATAAATTATACATGTATACAAAACTGGTTCCAGAACAGTACCTTGAGGCCAACCACCCTTTAATTTCTGGTTCATATGTATTTCGTTCTTTCTAACAGATTGTGTTCGATTCTTTGACAGTTTTCAATAACCTCTTATTTGACTGGTTTTAGATAAATTTACGTTCATACGTTTGCTAAAACTATTTTTTCACGGAAGCGTTTGAGTTATCATTTTTTAAGATAAAACACAAGCACTACAGTAAAATCCTTGAGGCACCCTGAGAGCAGTGCCTGTGAGAAACGATTCACTTTAAATTTGAATTGCTGGAGATTAAATTAATCTGAAAAAACATTCTCATTCATTTCACATGAACGTAGTTCTCCAAATGAAACAGTTCTTCAATAGTGCAGTTCGAGGTGTACTGAGTTGAACCTCAAAACGATGAGCAGCCACAGTCCATCGCGTATTCATTATATGCACCGCTCTTGGAGGCATGAAATGTGCCAAGTCACTT
Organism: Leptinotarsa lineolata; assembly: GCA_015342045.1. Taxonomy (NCBI): domain Eukaryota; kingdom Metazoa; phylum Arthropoda; class Insecta; order Coleoptera; family Chrysomelidae; genus Leptinotarsa; species Leptinotarsa lineolata. The sequence continues at coordinate 7,346 of WOGR01006058.1, read as the reverse complement.
GAAAAAAGAAAATTAGGACTAGAGTAGATCTCAAACAAACACCACCTAACAAAAACGACCTCACCCGACAGCAGTAACCTTCTTTTGGTGTCGTTGCGGCCATTACTCACAGGGCATTGGATCTTTGAGTGCAATAAACAACAACGGAAATAATGCAGTGAGACATGTTAATGAGCATGATACTCCAGAGGAATTAGATATTTCTGGCATAGCATATATAGAGTTATTTTTCCAAAATGACCATACAACAGTGAATAATTTTTTTACTTTCAATATATAGAGGCAAGCGATTGTCTTAACGGATTTTCTGTACATTGCTGTTGAAATTATAGTCTCAATGAACCCAATACGCAAGTAACATTGCAGCCTCGTTTGCTTACTTTGTTTTTCCAAAATTTTAATGACAATCATACCAATACTAGTTTATACAGATCGTTTGCTGGAAACCTATCATATTTTTTGAACATAAATGAGAGTCATATCAGGTGAAGTAGCAGGCCTCTCTGAACGACCACGTCTGCCCATTTTCTGGTTTAGATATTCATCATCCAGCTTTTCTTGCACCAGCCTTTCATAATGAGGAAGTGCAACTACTGTATTTTTGTCCACCCTGTACCAATTGGAATCAACATGTGATACATTTTTGGAATCAGCTCAGCTAGAGTAATCCGAAAATTGAGACAAAATGGGGGTGTTCCCTTTAAAACAAATGACCGTGACGTCATTACTGGAACGTAATTCACCCTGTATATTAGATTATTATTTTGAAATACGGTAAATTTACATCAAAAATCGAAGTGTTTCAGGATTATTTCTTAAAATGACCTGTTTAGCTAAAAATGAATGTGTTCCATACTTTACGTACACAGTGTAAACTGTTTCAGCTTGTATCTTCAAGTAGTGGCATCCCAGACTCATGTGTTCATACTTTAATATCAACAGTGAGAAAAAATAAACACTTGTGTACTAACACAACTGGAGTATTTCTCCATCTTACGTATTTTCACAACTCACGAATAAAATAGAGTAACTCTGCACCGGAACATAACAGAATCGAAAAAACTCCAAATGTTTCCGAATTTCTGACAATGACTCCATCAAAATGCAAATGATATGGGTTGTAAATGCACTATGACTCCACAAACGATGGTATGAACAAGTGAATCGCTCTTGAAAGATTCAAACAATGAGTTTATAGAGGAAATGATTCGAATTTTAATGCGAAACGTCACGATTATTTCAGATCAAACGGAAGCGCTAAACTATAACCATGAGAAGTATAGGTTACTATTGGTCCATTTCAGAAATTTCTTGTTTTTCTAATGACCTTAGATGAAGTGGAATGAATTTACAAGAGGACCAGAATGAATAATGTATAATCGTTGGAGTTTTGCAGAAAAACTATATTGCTGTGGTAATATGTTTTATATTTCGATATAGGAGTGTCAAAGTTGATATGAACCTGCTATCGCCATTTTTTTCAAAGGAATCGGGATTTCTTATGTAGTGATTGAGTTTTACGTTTTACGAAATCAATTTTTTGAGACAAAAACTGCAACTGACATTTATACATACCTAAGAATTTTTTTTGCTCATCAGCTTGACCAATTTTGCTTGAGTATCACCTAGTGCAATTATTCTTCACAAATCTATGGTTCTGTCTTTCCTTCTTGAGAATCGACATTAAAAATTATTTTCATCAGGTACTTCAAGCGACATTATCATCGACAGTAATTTTATATAAACCGCGCTCATTTTAATATGGAGTGATTCAATCCAGGATACTATACACCATCAAAATATCACAAGAATTGAAAGAAGTGAAGCGATAAATTTGAAAGAAAGAAAATCTAATGAAATTTATAAAAGTTCAAAAATCTCTGTTTGTTTTGAAACATCTGATATTCTTGCTATTCTAGTTGAATCATTTTGAATAACTGTATTTATGTGTGTAACTTCAGAGGATCTATCGATTTTGCTTTCAACTTTAAAAGTTATGATTATATACCACTCTTAATTTCATGGAACTCTACATATTGAGAAACATCATATTTTGAAACTTACAAGCAGAACAACAATTGCAATTTTTCTATGGATCTTTCTGGAAATTGTCATCTCACAAAATTTGAATGGAGATCTCTATACAGGTGTAGAAAAAGGAAAACTTTAGCGAACAACAAACAACATGTTTGTTACTGCCCCACCTGTTGAACGAGGTACTAACCAACCGCATATCCGAAATATGCCCACTGACTATACGTGAAGAGTTTTCTTTCCTTATACGAGGAATTGGGCTAATTTCGGATAAGCGGTTGATTAGTACCTTGTTCACCAGGTGGAGCAATGACAAACATGTTGTTTGTTGTTCGCTTCAGCTTAGTTCGAGGAATGATATGCTGCAAGGAATTTGAATTTTAATTATGGAATATCATCGACTCTATGTTGATGATAGCAACTACCTTGCACTGACGAGAGGCCTAATAGCCCGAAACCGGTCTGCAAATGTGCCCGTTCAATAATTGAAAATCGATTCTGGCAGTTGTATCACCAACAGCATATGCAGGAAATACTTCAGTGTCGTATATAATCCAACACCCTTCGTGGTATTAGCCAGGGGAGTAATTGTTTTCTGATAGGTGTCAGTCCATTAATCTACAGTGTAGGGAGTTTAAGACTGGCCTGAACAAATTGTTCATGTTATATGATTTCAAAACATTGAACTTTGTGATGTTTATATCATTGGAATTCAAAATGCAGCAGGCGATATAGTATAGATTACATGTATAAGCTACTGCATATGAGAGCCTTTCAAATGAACATTTTCTTAACTTCGTAACTGCAATAATTTAAGACTGATACGTATACAGTTGCACAAAAGTTATGAAAAATCAAAGATCATAGAAAAAAAATACCTAGTTATTTTTAAAAAAAACTCGAAAACTATTGACGATAAATGATCTCAGAACGTTCAAAGATTTTCCTATGCTTGTGCATATCCTTATAAACAAAATTTATAGGAAAAAAAAAGTGAACTCGGTGATGGAAGTTTCAGAAATTTTCTTGCAACAACTCGAACAACCTAGGTAAAATTGTTCAGCAATTCTATCCAGAATATAAAAAGTGTCCTGTGAAGTACCCAAATATGAAAAGAAAGTTAATTTGAACTCCTGAAACCTTTTTTCATGTGATCAAAAAGACCCATTTTCGTCAGAAACACCGTCGTGAAAGTCAGTGTTTTATCCTTAAATATTGTTTTTATAGTAACATGTTTATTGTCGTTAACGGTCAAAGTCACCCTTATTATTATTATTATTCTATGCTATTATTTTCTCAAGTCCGTTGAAAAGCAACCATCCTGTACCCATATCTCCCCAAATATAGTCCATTCCGAATCGAAATTGCTTTCATTCCGAGTAAAATGCAAGATGCGATAGTAATAAATCTAATGCACTACTACAAACACCATAAAAATTTTAATTTTCGTATGTGCGGTTTTATGTGGCCATACTCGAAAGGCTTCTTTGTTCGTGATGGACTGGAAACCGTATATATGATTGATCCTCGTAAAACATGAGCGAGTGGTTTATTTTCGTTATCTGGACTGGATCCATAAAAGTTCGAATTGCAGTCGAGATCGTTTTTGAATGCTATCATTGAGGTAAGGCACTAAATTCTATAATAATTTCACAAGCGTATTCAGAGACCAAATCGATTCTTTTTCCGATGCTCTTCAGTCTGAGTCTGCAAAGATTAGCATACGAGTACCTTTTTCGAGGATTCTTATATAAGTGTGCAAGGACATTCACTCTCTTATGAAGATGTCATCAAAGGGGCAGGAGGCAGGAAACTCAATCAACAAAGACAGTACTGTTTAGACCTATCATAGCTAGACTCAACTGCTTATGAAAGATAGGCCTGGCTAAGGAAAAGCGAAGACGCCTCCCCTAACGAAGATTCCATGTATGATATAGATAGAAGACTCAATCAATACCAACGCTCGAACAGGCTCCCAAAGCTTTGCCTATTTGCCTTACCACTGCAAAACTAGTTGAAACCATAGTCCAAAAACAACGCATTCGTTATCCAAGAAATAAGAGGAGTACTTGTCAACATTTTTATTTACTTATTTATTTATTTACGGGTTCAAGACCCATTTCACGCGGTACAATTCAAAAATTAAAAATAGCTACACATAATACCCAATACAAAAGTATAGATAGAGTCAAAAAAGTATGTATATAGCAGTGGTCAAATTGTAAAAATATAAAAATACAAACAGTAATCAAATAAATGCATGTACATATGAAAATATGTCACCAGAATAAATGTTCTATAAGAAAGACGTTCGCAGAAACTACGCTCTTATAGTTCATGGTATAGAGGAATAAAGGTACTGATTTGTTCTATAGTGTGATTGAGAAAATGTTATTGTATTTCTAGTAAATTTAGGAAAGGCTGAAAATCCGATCTTGGATAGCAATGAAGGACAATGGACAATTCCATTAACAATTTTGAAAAATATCTTCAAGTCTTAACGAAGTGTTTCAAGATTCTCAGGATTAATTCTAGATGTGAACGCGACCAATTTTAGGAATTTTCTCTGAACTTGTTCTAATCTATGGACATGGCTTGCATATGAAGGGTTCCATACAGAAGATACGTATTCAAGATGGGATCTTACCAGAGAGCATTTGATATCAGTGAAATCTGAGGTGCATCTCGTTAGAAAGCCTAGCATATTGAGAGACTTATTAACAGTGGCTGACATGTGGACCTGAAATGAAAGTGAAAGGAAACCCAAGTCTTTTATTTCTGTAACATTACTGAGTGGAATTTGATTTATAGTAGATGAAAACGTTGAGGGCATACGTTTATGCCCTCGTTAGAAAGCCTAGCATATTGAGAGACTTATTAACAGTGGCTGACATGTGGACCTGAAATGAAAGTGAGAGGAAACCCAAGTCTTTTATTTCTGTAACATTACTGAGTGGAATTTGATTTATAGTAGATGAAAACGTTGAGGGCATACGTTTATGGCTAAAAATTATGGAATGGCATTTACGTGTATTGAGTTCCATACCATTGTCAGAACACCAACTGGATAGTTGGTTCAGCTTGCTCTGTAGTTCTACACAGTCGTCCATTGAATCGTTTTTTCTGTAAGCCTCACAAACATCTGCGGAGCTCAGAAATTCTGTATTAGAAAAGCAGTACGAATATCGTCCATAAAAACAGCAATGTTCCCAAATAGGATCCTTGGGGAAAACCAAATGGTACTGAATTTCCAGAAGATTTGAATCCATTAATTCGAGTTTCACTTTTTGTAATGAACGAGTATGGTTGATTTCATCAAACGCCTTGGAAAAATTTGTGTAAATGGAATGAACTTCGCCACCTACGTCTAAGACTTTCCAAAGATAATCTACATAGACAAACAGATTGAGTTCAGTTATGATAGATCAAATGTCGAGATTTTGTTCACTATTTTCTTCAATTGGCAATTACAGTGGCATCAGGAGTTTTTGCCATGATCAATTGAAGTAATGCACCGTTTGCGAAAAGCAATACGAAGGAAACGTCTGGTATTGTGGGTGTGAAAGCAATTCATGGCTTTTGCATCATGCTCACTCGTTATTGCTTGTTATTGATTTTTTTACCAAAAACAGCACCGATACTATGCCTCAGTCGTTGTATTCACCAGATTTGACCCTCTGCGTTTTTTTCTGTTCCCAAGCTGGAAGAGACCCATAAAAGGACGGCGTTTTGTGAAGATTGGGGAGATGAAAATCGAATCGATGAGAGAGTTCAACAGCATATCAGAACCGCTCTGAGGATTGGGGAAAAATTCAATTCACAATACTCAATTACTCGATCAGCGATATTTCAAAAAAATATATAAACCCTCCAAGATCCAGCACCGATACGATCTTCTAACATCTCTTAAAAACCTCTATAAATCAGTAAACCAAACGATAAAACTTGTTCTGGACTCAAATCTATTTCATCTAATAAAAATCACCAATACAGCTCTCCGCCCCGCGTGACATTGAAAAGTCTTTATGTAATGACTGCTAACCTTAACAAAATCACAGCGGGCCACCTCGAAACCTTGCAAAACACCACGTACACCACGTCGATCACTCACCTGGCCCACTCGTCCACCACACCTATTGGGACACCACAGAAAAGTACAAGTTGTACCTTCTCTAAATGCGTATTGCAATCGACCAGGTAGATGGATGTCTTGATTGCCTAGACAGGCGGACGGATGTTCAACTGTTCCACTAGGACGGCTAAGAGGTATGGCCCAGGTAACATCTGAAGAGCGTATAGTCTTCCATGGGTGTCTATCGAGGGGGCAGCGGAAACACAGCCCCCTGGGACTGGTTACAAGAATGTTTGTACAGATTATGATTTGTTGATGTTGGTGATTCAAGTCTCGTGATGGCAGTAAAAATCCAGTCACTGAGTTTCATGAACTTGATTGCACACCACATACTGGTGATATGTAAATAGATGAAAATTAACCTCCACATCCTCATGCAGGGGAATCTGTGGTGACTCGGCCACTGAAAAAAAACGTTCGCCAGTGAAAATCAGTATAATTTGTGTATTTGATACAAAATCAACAGCCATTAACAAATACTACGGAAAAATGGTCAGACATGGAAAAGAAAGTGGTTATAATAGAGTTTAACCTACGATTTAATGATGTAATGAAAGAATTCACAATATCATTGGATGGTTACATAATTATCAACACTTAAAATTACATATAATATAACAATTTTCAATTGAGGATGATTCATTAGCAACGTCGCACTTGAAGTGACCAACGGATAATCCTCTTACCAACTCTGCAGAGGTGTACCAAAATAATATTTTTATTTATTTAAACACATAGGTGATTACGTAAAAATCATTATAGTAGGTGGCGCTACCTGGTGTCAATGCTAGAACTGATTACATTTTCTTATTATGCCTAATACAGTACTTCAAAAAACCAGAAAAATTTACAAAATTATTATTGTGTTTCTTTTATATAGAAAGAGAACATTAAAGCAAAGAAATAATCAACTATGTTATGCTTATGAAGTTTCAGAATCCGAAGAGGAATTCCCAGTCACACTTAAATCTATTATTATTTGTGTCTACAATGTCTACCATCCTGTCCAATCTTCCCATTTTCTCTTCTTCCTTGATCACATGGGCTACAGCATTAGCCCATGTGATCAAGGAATTTTATATGTCACGTTTTCACGAGCTACATAACCCTTGATTTGAGCCCAGATAAATTCTATCGGGTTTATCTCGCAACGGTAAGAAGGAAGTCTCAAAATGGTGAT
>WOGR01006057.1:0-13356 GCA_015342045.1 Leptinotarsa lineolata | reverse complement strand
GATTTCCAGAACAGGAAGATAACCAAGTGAGCTATTTGGAAATATACTGAAATATTTACATAAAATAGCAGTTTCTCATAATTTGAAGTGTAATATCACATTATACACCGAATTAACACATGGACAATAACGTTTTTCGACAGCTAGGGTTTTTTGTAATCATTTTGCTTTTATTGATCCTGCGACGTGTCTTTGTCATGTGTCATGTCTGGGATTCCGCTACGAAATACACCTTCCTAAGCTCCGTTGAGCGGAATAGGAATGCAGTTTCAATTTTTGGATGAATTATTCAGTCAGAAGCTGCCGATAAAATTCAAGATCCGGAGCTGATATACGAAGAGGATAATATGTCAGAAGTTCCTGTGACAGGTACGGCATATTGTAAAATAAGTTTGATGTTGAATGTTTCAAATGGAAATTGTCTGCGTACTTGCCAAGTGGGACACTTTTATTTCAATCCATTTCGTAGAATGTCGATTGGTTTTGAGCTGAAGTTGAATAGAACCAATGTCAATGATTTCAGTACAGTATATTTTGCAAAAAGGGCAAAAAATAACCTATTCCAAGCGATTCGTGAAAATTGTGACAAGAGCGAATACGAGTGCCGTACAATAAGTTATCTGTATGAAATTTAATCAAATTCAACTGAACTGAATATTTGACAAACTAATAGCTACCTACTTATGCCTGCAAAAATTCATATTGACAGTATCGCAGTCAGAAATATGAATTTCAGTTAATATTTACTGACTTTTCCTAATATTTTTTTCGGGAATAGATATCTTACTAGTAGATGCTGTGTCATAATACCTTATAATTTTTGACATAACATATGCCAGATATGGTATAGTTAAAAATCCCGGCGCTCTGAAAAATATTACGTAACTTCATGGATTCTGAGTTGACTTTTTTTTTTGAACCTGGGTAATTGGTGATAAAAAAATCTGGCATATCAGTTTTGCCAAAAATCAATTATTGTTATACAATAAATGCGGTTATGGAACAAGTTTCAGAAACTCGAAAAAAGATTTGTGTTGGAGCCGCTACTTGATGAAAATTCAAAACGTGTTTTCTTGAATGATGGAACTCAGTGAAAATCCTACAATGAAGTGTCCCTCAAATTCGAGAAAAGCTCTATTATCGACAATTTTCAATTAGGGTCTCGGAAACTTTTTATAGAGCTTCCTCTCTACTCAAACTAAAGAAGATGAAATTGGAAGGTAGTATTGATCACCAATTGAGTCAGCAAAATTTTCAATGGAATCAAGGTTCGATCATGCCGTTAAGCAGGATTCTCACGTGATAAATACCCACCTGACCCAATTTTCAGAATTTCTCTTCGCATGCAGCTTTGTGTATTCTCAAACAGAAAAACTTCATGAACCAGAGATGTTGATTGAGTTTTGAAGATTGCCATCTTCAGGTGACCCCACGAAAATATCTAACGGATTCAAATCTGTTAATCTTTCGGGTCATTCCAATGATCCTCTTTGGTGGATCCAACTAACAGTGAAGATTCAATTCAAATACTCACGAACAGTATTATTATCAATTTATTTTCATTGTAGCAGTCATTTTATTCAAGAATCTCCATTAGTGCGGGATCGACAGGGTCTGGTAAAAATTACAAGTACATATCTCCTGTAAGAAACAGAAGCATGTAATGAGCAATTTAGGAATTGTATTCCAAACTGCGCCAAAAATTTTTGGCGAGTAACTTTCAGCATGAACAATATGAATAGGTGTTTTTTGACTTCTCTGATAACTGCAGGCAAAGTAACAGCAGGTTAAATTTCAGCTTCAGTCTTCTGAAGTTTTGAATTTGTTATTCGAATTTGTTATTTGTCATTCATTAAGTGCTTTCTATATTTTATTTGAATGAAACCTATTTATGCCATTATGTGTCGGATATAAAATTATTTGAATATCCGCCATGGCTTCTCTGAGTAGAGCGCATTCAATTTTTTATGATACTGGCTTATAAATCACCTTGAGTTTGAGCGATGGCTTGGGTTATGTTGGCTTTGACGATGGCTGTGGTTTGTGGTTTATTCGCATACACCTGCGACTTAAGAAAACCCCACAAGAAAAAGTCTAATGGGGTCAAATCGTACGATCTCGGTGGTCAGTTCACATCACTTCTACATGAGAAGATCATGCCCTCGAATGGTTCGTAGGTAATAACTAACGTGGCATCAGCTGTGTGGCATGTAGCGCCATCCTGTTGAAACCACATGTCGTTGGTGTTCAAATCATCCAATTCGGGCCAAAAGAAGTTGATAATCATCGACCAACGGCTTTCTCAAAGAAATATGAACCAATTGAGCGGCCAATTCAACATCTACACCAAACAGTGTATTTTTCGGGATGCATCGGACGTTCTTGGTATCGTCTCAAATTCACGTACCCATTCATCCAGAAATAACTCTCATCGATCAAAATTAGGATCAGTAGCAACTACTCCAGAGCCCATTCAGCGAACATACGTCGTTGTATATGTTTGTTCACCTTCCTTCCTTGGGTCAGTTGAAATATGTAAAGGTGCAGGCCCAAGTCACGACGCAAATGTCGCCATGTTGTGGTTTGCGGAAGGCCTAGTTCTTGTGAGCTACGCAAAATTGACTTCTTTGGATTCTCCTGCACACTCTCACAGACAGTGATGATGTTTTCGGCAGCTCTTGCATTTCGTCGACGTACGGGTGTTGGTCGATCTGAACTGAACTCAAATGCAAATATCACATTGCGAATAGTCCTCCTGGTAGGACGATTGTGGCCACCGAATTTTATCATTTTATTATTTGCTCATGTTGCTGAATGCTATATCCGTTCATGCTGATTTGGCAAAACAGATTGAATAAATGACTAATTTGATAGATGTAGCCCTTATCAATTGAAATCCCTGTTGATAGACCTTATATACCAGCTATTAATACCGACGATGGATGTGTGATGGATTTCTATCTGTTCTACTAATGTGTTACGCTCAATCGATATTTATTCTACAGTTCTATTTCGAACATCTTCCAAATAGTGAGGAGCTGTATCCGTACAACCTCGGAACTCTAATCTTCCATTGGCGTTTAACATTCGAGTGCTAGCATGCAGCTAGTAAAACTAATACAAAAGCCCGATATAGAAACCCGGTAAAATTAATCAAGGAAGCCATATCGTGGAACACAAGCGTCTACAGAACAACTGCCAACTCACAACTGCATCAGTAACAATACAGTTAACGGGATAGATATTTGTCCTCGTTTACACAGTCTTTGCACAATGAAGAAAGAGATGGGAAGCATCAAATTAAGTATCGGAGTTTCCACATTATGCAGAAACTTGTCCTCTCCGAACGGCAACTGTCTAATGAAACCTTCGCAGTGCAATAAACAATATTATGCGGCGACATGCTTGAGTTTGACTCAAGTGTGAATAGCACACCAGTTGTTAGGGGATTTTCCAGATTGTGATGTTTATGAGATTCAAGAAACTGGAGTGAACTTTGGTACAAATTTCGATAAATGCGCTTAGCGAAGGAAGGAAATAGAAAACGAATGTGTGAACTGGGCATCTCTTAATGGAACTGGATAGATCCGAATAGATAGATAGATTTATTGAAGTTTTCGAATTGAACATATGAAAACTTAAGTCAGTGAGGTATAAATATATAACTAAAATACAACAAAAGATAACAAAAGATCATCACAGGTTTGAAAATTCGTGGGAGTACAATTTTGTACAACTTAATATTGAAAAAAAGAAAGAAAAAATAAAATAAGTGTCACAGAAGTAAACGCATTTGTCTAAAATATAATGAAAATATACTCTCGCATATATCATGTCTATATTTGTTAGGATTATGAAAATTTTGATGACAAATAAAACATAAAACATTCTTGCAACGAATACGGTTCCATGTTACACAACAAATCGAAAACTAGATTTTTGAAAGTATGCCGTCTACCTTTTTCTATGATTGTCAGTGGTGAATGATTGTATAGTTTGATGACCACATATAGCGTGGACCTCTTTCTGTATTTCTTAGTCTATGTTTAGGAAGAACGAGGTTCGAATTGTGATATATAATAAATATCGAAATGACTAAATATTTATTTCAATAATCATAATATCAAGAAACCTATTGCAGAATATCTTGAGAAAAGCCATGGAAAGTTGTTTTGAGACTAACTACAACGAATAGGGTGAGATTTGAAAATATCTGCATATACAAATCATAGAATTGGTCGATTAAAATACATCCATCTCTTGATCGAAAGTGTATTCCATCCTGAAATTCACTAAAAAAAAAAAATAATTTTTTTTCGATATCTAGAAAGCACTTGATGCACTCAAAATTGACGTCGACACTGGTCTAGAAATGAATTGAATCCACACTGGGTGCCAAAACATACCAGAATCAAAAGCAACGGGAAAATAAATGAGTACGAATATATCAGACATTGATCATCAAATCCAAATTTGGCCCTCAAACCAGTTGTGAACTGAGGAACTGGATAAAAAAATAACCACTAGAAAAAATGAAGAATACTTGAAAAATTTATATGGTAAAACAAACGGGCAATAGATGGACTGGAGTTTACTGGCTTGGAGCTTTTCCTTGAAAAACTATTGTTTACTGGAGATCTCTAAGTCGCTGAGCTCTAGTGGTTTAGATGTTTCAATTTTTTTCTATATCTATGTACCTGTACGAAGCCATGGTGTGTCAACTCAAATCAATGTCCTGTAACTAGTGAACTGATTTCAATAAATCTTTCATTATAAAAAAGCTACATGATTAAGTAACATAAACTACTTTTTATTCTGATATTTTCACGAACTTGGAATCTGTACGGATGAATAACTGATATTCCCTAGTTCATGTGAATAAAGTTGAGAAATCTATGAAAACTACCGTGATGAAGAAACTTCGACAGTGCCAACTGAAAAAACCTAAACTTATTGGATCTTCAAGCCGCAGACTTTCACGATAGAATTATAGCTCTGAATTGCACCCGTGCGGTGTCCTGGTTGGTTGCCCATTGAGTGTACGATTCTGAGAAGAACTTGAACTTTGGTCTAGTTTCAGAAAACTACTTATATACTGAATATTTATGAAAGAAATTTATTCGATACTGTTCGAAACTACTTCATTAGTCACCGGCGGTCCGGCGTTCCAAGGACATAGGTAGTATTACTTCATACAAGGTAGTCATAGTATTGAGAAATTATTTTTTACTAAAAAGAATTAGTTTCGACTCATTTGTGTTTCTTTTGATCATGACAATTTTGTATTGGTGGTTTCTAAGATCAAAATTCATAGAATTGATTTTTAAATAGGTATATTTTTTGAATGTGAATGTATTTTAGATAACCAGCTCTGGCCCCATTCGAACGGCATTTCTTGTACGGAACTTTTGTGAAGTTTGTGAATTATTGGGAGATTTTACTACATTATCCGGTAAAATTAGAGCCTAAGTTAGCAGTGAAGGTATAAAAATTCGCACCCATCTCAAAATTGGTAGGATTGTTCAAAACACTATCATAAATGGAATCCCAAAAATACTCATCGATCCAGTAACTGTAAAAAAATTTGGTTTTTGCGGTTTTCTACTGAAGGGTCGGTTTCGTCATAAAATTAGTAGAACAGATGATTATCATTCAAAAATGTCTGAGAACCACTGTTTCTTAGATATAACGATTCAGAAAAATGAAAGAGTTGCAATCGTCATAATATACACGTTTCCACGTCACCATTGAGGTAGCGTACACAGCGCATTTTTTCAACGTGATTTCTCCGGTAGGCCTCTTCCACGAATCTGTTGTGATTCTGTTCAATTCAAAACAATCAAATAATGAAAGATGTTGGCAAGGGTTGAAAATGATAAAAGCGGTGTATATTAAAAAACTGAGAAAATTTATTCGTCTGATTCATAAATCTCTAGTATGTCTACTTCCTCTTGTTCTTTTTCTTCTCCTTGTTCTTTTTTCCTCCTGGGTGCAGGTAATTTGCCTCAAAGTCGCATGTCTCCTCGTTGGTATCAAACGAATCCTCAACTGCTGGTGATTCAACGACCGACATTGACAGAATAGTTCAACTATTTTGCAACCACATTTAGCACTACATCCCTTTTTATAGTTGCAAAAATTTGTGTTTTTCAAAATTGAAAATACCGTTGTTTTACTCCTTCTGGAAAATGCAAATGTCGTATCTGTAAGATAGACTGGCCTGTGAGTTCATATTGGAGAAAGTTGTTTAAGGCTTGAGTGATTTTATGCTGTAATACTTGATAGATATTCAGAACAAGAATAAGGTTTAGCTTTAATACTGACCGGAGACTTCTGACCTGGGCGTGAGAAAAATATCTAATTCTAAAAATCGATATCGACATACTTATTGACAAATTTTACATTGAGATTTTCCGCTTCAAATATGGATAGTATGTATTAAGGATCTTATATTACCAAATTGAAATTTCTATATCAATCGAGGAGAACACTTGCTTCCACCTACCTTGATACTCTGACGTGCTGCTCTCTGCTTCTTCTCGAACGGAAACACTTTTTCTATCGAGGATGAGTTCCACTTATAAGAATAGCTAATGATTTTCTCGTCCTATAGTGAAGACACATATCAACCCTGCTCCCTCGTTACTGAGCTAATTTACTTAACCCTTTCGATTTGCCTAATGAAACAAGATATGTTGTCTTTTCTAATTTATTGGCAAGGAAGGTCAAGAGATTATATTATATAATTACTTAAAAACAAAGCAAAAACAATTGGTGAGGAATAAATTTAACTTTTAGTCGCTAACCTTGACTTTTCCCCAGAAGTACCCCAGAATGGCAACTCTAGAGAACTTGAGAGATGGGAACTTTCATAAACTGATCAAATAACTGACCGTCGGTGCATAGATAGATAGATGAGAAATGATAGAAAGGTAGACTTACAGGCTTCACTCACTTTTGAATAGACCAAGAAACCAATGAGATAGAATTAACAAAAACTTGAAGGTTCTTCCGATCACTCGATACAAAACCAAGAAAGTTAACTTATTGAGAATCAAAATGCAATCAACTTTGTATTCGACTATTTTTTCCATTACAAGTATTTCTTTCTCTTAAGAAATTATATTTTCTTACTTTGGATTTGTTATTGGTTATCGGGTGCCACTAGCGATTTCGTGCCAATCAGAATGCTCAATCTTATCATCTATTTGTTTTGAGGGTGGGTAACGCCCACAAAATCAAAATTGAAGTTACCACTTCTGTCGGGAGTTCAACTTGAGGGTTCCGTCAACAAGTGGCGATACTTGTACATAAAATATGAAATAATGTTTCAATTTAGTTATTTACCGTAAATAACGTAATCTGATAGAGATGCATGCATTACTTTACATAATTTATAAACATATGAACCTTCCTGTGTGAGAACGGGTGATAGCCGCCTTACAATTCATCTCTTCGTGGGTAATTGTTTACTATGGCTTATGAAATTTGCAAGGAAAGCTATCAAACACTTGCGAGGATTCGTCCAGAGGAAGAGATTGTTCTCATCTTGCCTTTTTATTTCTAATTACAATATCTGTTCTTTGTTGAAAAAAATTCGTTCAATAACCTAATGTCTTTCCCAATATTATTCAGAAAACCGGCTAGTTATCCTGTCCAGATTGCAAACATATGGCCTATTTCTGTTAAAAGTCTATTTAGAATTTTGAAGAACTATCGAATTCAAGTGGTGTAATTAATGATGTCGCCAAAAGAGGAAAGATCTTTTTTTTTCTTGACAAGGAGAAGGTTTCGTTCCCAAGTAATTTATACTAGGCATTTATGGTTATTGTCGTAAGTTTTACTATTCTCAGAATGTTTGGAAAAGTGCTATCTCAAGTTACTTTAGAAATATTATTTACCGGCCATATTTCATGCTTTGTTACATATCATAGTCAGTTATTGCGTGTTAAAAAAGTATTTGATTTTTACACTTTGCAAAAGTAGATAAACTTTTTGATGAATATATTTCCAAATGATGTTGAGCTTTTCAGCTTTTCATCCGTCGCATGTGTCTATCATTTTCAAACAGATTGGTGGAACGTAACTAATCCCGTCTGCCAAATCTTCAACAGATCATACCGAGGTTCATGTATATTTAAGTGGGTTGATTGTTACATAATTTCGAGCTTTGATATGCATCAGACTGATCATAAAGGATTTTAATTGGCCATTAACAGGTAGTAATGGCAACAGTTTCCTCAGGGATATTGGCTCTTGTAGTTGATAAAATCAATCATTCCAGACATGACTGTTCATATAACGTGGATGATTGAAATCGAGATGATGAAGTTTATCTGTATTTTTTTTCAGTGAATCCAGTGTTCACGTTTTTTTGAGAATAACACAAGTTATATTTTTCAACTCATTTTGGTAGTTCATTGTTCAATTTGCCCCATTAGTTAGTTCTCTTCCACAAAGCCTAACAAGTATACAATAGCTTGAGAATCATTCAACGGTTTTTCATACCGTATGAAAAATATGAAAAAAAAAAATTTGAGACGAGATTACTTCAGTTTTATAATTCATAATTTTCTATTCCTGTTGAGTACTATGTAGAAATTTTTTCCAATAATGTCCAGTTATTGGAAGAATCGTCAAGAGAACCAGCATTGGATCGGTATTGGTAGACTAACAACTTATTGTGCACCTCACTGAGGCAAAACGATATGTGCGATTGCGTTAATTGATAACAGTATTGAAGTGCGGAATGATTTCTTTGGTTTTTTGTAAATATTTTCGCAAATTATGTTCAATAATAATTTCAAAATATTCTTTTGAATGGTGATGATTTAATATTGATTTAAAACTCAATCACATCTTTGATACTTTCAAGTAAACTAGCAAACTATTGAGCATTTTTTAATGTTTAAAGTCTGAATTTATAGGTCATGAAACATTCATTTTCCACTTCGTTTTCAGTAGACTAGATTGCATAAAAAGTAATTTGTATTGATTGGTGAACTTGAATATGGGAAAATCACAAGTTATTTGTTTCGGTTTGAAGTTCTGTTAGATAGCCCTCATCCGTCTATATTCTTGAATTTTCATGTGAAAATTACCTAAGATATTAAACACAATATCTTGTCTATTCAACACATATAGAGAAAAATTCATATTAGATACAAATTAGAGTTTGGTATCCTTTCTGATTGAACAACTTATGAAAAAAATTCCTTGCATACTCATAGCCATAAAATAAGAATATATTTCATCACCCATTCGAAATTTTGAAGTTAATCACTTTTTAAATATTTCTTAGGACAAGACAAAATTAACTCTGTAAAAACGACGAGAATTACTCTGTTCATAAATTCAAAGAGGAATAAGTTGGCCAAGGAAATTCTCTGTTATTCATAATATATTCATCAAAAAATCAATACCATTGTCGATTTTTCTCTTATTGTTCACAAACGTACAAGTATTGAAATCTACAGATATTTTTCTCTCAAGCCAAGTATGATGAGGCATCGCTAGAAATAATTTAGAATTGAGATTTCATTTCATAAGATTCTATTGGAACTTAGGTTTGATATTCCACGGTTTGAAGTTCTGCAGTTTAGCACTTCGATAAAATAATACAATTCTCCAGGCAGATTGAAAAAGGCGACAGCTGCAGGCTCATATAATCCTAGAATTGTGACAATTTCAATATTTTTTGCCCTAAGTGCTAGTAAATATTTGGCAGTACCTCTCCTCGTCATTTTTTTCGATACCTACCTTGATGTTAAACGGCAAGGAAAACATTTTTATTATTATAAAATTCCTCTACTTTCTTGTAAGTATACGGTCCGAACCTACTTGTATGTTATAATACCATGGTAATGCATTTTTTCTGTACAATTTATGTGAGGTGCAGGCCCAGCCAGACCCTTGGCTTCACCCGCCACTCTTAATCTTATACCGCCTTGACTCCCGCTACTATTTTCCTGATTGATATATTTTCTGTAAGCAGTTCTGGAGAAACCATGATAGCGAACATTCGCTTTCAAATAAACTTAGAGTTGACTGCTCATATTTACAATTTGGTACAAGTCTTATTACCAGACTTGTACGTAACCGTCCTATGAAGTGAAAATTATTATACACAATTTTCTGTTTTGCAATAAAATATAATTATTGATTTTACTCGTGATTTCACAACTCGTGGTGAACTAATTGTGAGTCAAACACATGACAAAAAAAATTAACAATATATTATTTTCAATTGTTTTATCTAAACTGTCACAGATCTCATTATGATTTTCAAATTGATGAAAAAATTTATTCACTATCCAGAGCTATATTACAAAATCGAGTTCAATATTCAGGGTAGAACGTTAAGGCGTACTGAATTATTGAAGTTAACTGGTACAGTGACAAATGCTGTTCAAATTTTATAGAACACTTTAAACGAATTTTGCAGCAATAATCAATTTTTGAAATCTCTCTAGAACGTTTCAAATGCAGGATAAAAAAAATTCATTGATGAGTTGTGATCATTTCTTTAGTCTCTGTCACTCTTATAATAATTATGTTATCCTTTGATTGCACAATGTGATCTTTTCCTATTCATTTTTTTTTCAAAGCCCACTTGAACTTGAATCATGAAATGGGTTTCCTATTGGATTTTTTAATCTGTTTGTAACCACTATATTGGTGAATGAATTATTAATAAACGAAATATCAATATTATAAAACTAATAATATTTGAAATTTTTGTTTATGAATATCAACTAGGCAACTCTCTGTGATGCCATCAATGAAAATCACTTTCGAATCTAATAACATACTGATATACTTTTGATAGTGCTATCAAAACAAGTTCCATCATAATCGGTCTGAATATTTCTGATGAGGCAATATGACAAATGTCTCATTTCGAAACTTCGAAGTCCGCCCTTGAGGATGAGTGAGTTCTATTTGAGCGGAATTTTATATCGTAACTATTTCGTATACTGTTTCGTGTAGCTTTTCTATGAATGTTATCTGATTGAATTTCATAACGAATATTAGGAGTACAACGTGAATAGGTATAATTCAGTAGTTGTTCTGAAGTACTTTTCCTTTCGAAAACAAACACACTTCCAAGCAATATTGGATTTATTCTACGCCAGAAGTTCCTGCTCTACCTGTCATCAGTTTTTCTTTCTCACATGAAAGTTGTTGGTTCGAGAGTTTTTTTTCTTCCAGTTCGTAACTGCACTTTCTTTCTTTCGTTGAAAGTTATCCACAGTTTTGTATGAAGATGGAGGAAACCATAAAATTATTCTGCTATTCTGAACTGACACGAATCCAACAAATTACAAATCATTAATATCGGTTCAATCGTATTATATTATACGGTCTTTCATTAAGCGTTTCCTATCTTTAAATTAAAAAGAAAACAAAGTGTGTGAGATATCATCATCGTTCGAAAGACTGAATCAGGCTGAATTTGACCAATGGCATGAATTATGTGGGCTTCGACAACCATAAAAAATGTCTAACGGGGTCTGATTCGACGAACGATTGTTTTATCATTCATATACGAATTACATACAAGGCTTGCACTAAGTCTTGTGTCAAATTGAAAGAAATGCGAAGATAGCAAAGATAAATGTTTATTGCGTTTGTGCGCTACAAAGTTTAAACTTATATTGCTAATTTCTTAAACTACAGTATGAACATAATGATTTGAGCAACTCAGTATGCTAGGAGAACAATTTGAAGATGGAAGAAAGTCATGATCGAGCTTTAGCTGACACTTCGCCCATTCCTAATAAAGTTATCTTCAAATAATGTAAATACAAATTAAAATTTCTTTATCCCTTGTGATGGATAAAATTGATTATTGTTATTATTATAATCGGTCAGACGAGGGCCAACCAATAGATGAGGAGATTCACAAATGACAACCTTAAGTTTCCACCGCTGAACGTAGATATTTATGAAAGTATTTGCTACTCAAACCGATTGTAAATGCTATTGAAGTTTATGACGTTAAAATACATGAAAAACAATAATACAGGCTGAGACATGATTTGTCGGGCAATATGAGAGTTCCTGCTTAGGGGAAGCCAAGAGAGGACATACAATAGGGTAATTTGATAATTTTACTAATTTCAAATATTTCATGATGTTTGTGATAGATTACAGTGCAATGAGGGGAGCTGACCATTCATTAGTCTTCAGGGATTTTGAGGGATAACAATCTTACGTATAAAATATAATCAAAATTTGAATACTGATAATCTCTTCAAGTAACAATTTGAAGGCTTGGGATAGAAATATGAGAGGAATAATTAAACATGGGTTGAGTAAAAATTATGCTCGCGATGCAATATTTGAGATGAGGCTCAACAGGGTCAAATCGCACAATTTCGGTGGCCAGTTCACATCACCTCCACGTGAGATGACCATGCCCTCAAATTCAATTTGGCATGAGCAGTGTGGCACGTAGCGCCGTGCTGTTGAAACTTTATCGCGTTGGTTTCCAGATCATCCAATTGAGACCAAAAAAAGATGATAATCAGCGGCCTATAGTGCTCGCCATTGACAGTGACGGCCTTCTCAAAGAAATATGGACCGACAACGCCGTCAGCCCACAATCCACACCAAACATTGACTTTTTCGGGATGCATTGGACGGCTCTTGGATTCCATGTGGAATGATGCCGTCCCAAATTTGTTGTTCACGTATCCATTCATCCAGAAATGGGCCTCACCGCTAAAGATGCTTTTTCGATGAAAACCAGGGGTTAGTTTTCAACTGCTCCAGAGCCCATTCAGCGAACACACGTTGTTGTTTATGGTCGTTTACTTCCAGTTTCTATGTGTCAGTTGAATTTTGTACCTAAGTTACGACGCAAAATTCGACGAATTGCAGTGCGAATGGCTGAGTTCTTTTGAGCGTCGCTAAAATGACTGCTTTGGATTATCCTGTACTTTCTCATGGACAGTGGCGATTTTTCTGGCATATCTTACGTTATGATGGAGTATGGGTGTTGGTTATTAGTTTACTGAACCAGTGGGCTCAGATTCATTCACCACATTGTAAATATTTCTCTCGATAGCATGGGCGAAGCGCCCGGTACGTTGCCCTAATAGATCACCCATTTCGATGAAACAATTTTATCATTTGTACGTGTTTTTGAAAGTTTCATTCGCTTATGGTAGTTTGGTTAAACAGACTGAATGAATTAT
This sequence comes from Leptinotarsa lineolata, assembly GCA_015342045.1. Lineage (NCBI taxonomy): Eukaryota > Metazoa > Arthropoda > Insecta > Coleoptera > Chrysomelidae > Leptinotarsa > Leptinotarsa lineolata. The sequence continues at coordinate 154 of WOGR01006057.1, read as the reverse complement.
GACTAATTTGATAGATGTATGTTTGAAGGTGAATGACAATGTTTCGTGGTGAATTTCAGCAGTTCGGACTTCCATTGTCTAAAAATTTGTAAAATGATTTGAAATCCCTGAAATAAACAATATAATTGAAATTTAAAAGAATAGCTAAAAATGG
>WOGR01006056.1:0-13357 GCA_015342045.1 Leptinotarsa lineolata | reverse complement strand
TTAGTACATTCCTCAGTTGGTAGAATTTATACATGAGCTTTCTAAGTCTTTTAACGGTATAGTCAATGTGTCTATCCCAACGCAAATATTGATCCAGCATTACACCAAGATACTTTATGTAGCATGTTTTTTGTATGGTAGGACAGGAGCAACCAGGAGAATGATCACACTGGAATTTATGAATCACAATTTTATCACGGACTGGTTGGTCTTTTGAAGTTGTAGTGAATGCCACAAATTTAGTTTTACTGATATTTAGACTGAGACAGCTAGCATTTAGCCAGCAATATAGAATTTTTAAACTATTTTCTGCTGTTTCATAGACTGCATCCCATGTGTCACCAACAAAAAGTAGTGCCGTGTCATCAGCATAAGAAGTTATTTGTGCTTCAATATTTTCAATTTTAAATATGTTATTGATGTATATTAAAAAAAGTATGGGTCCAATCACTGTTCCCTGAGGGACGCCGATGGTAACGGGTAGTGGATTACTAAATGAGTCGTTAATTTTTACTATTTGGTTTCTACCTGAAAGATAATTTGAGAATAACTTTAATGCGATACCTCGAACTCCTATTTCTTCTAATCTATCTAACAAAATGTTGTGGTTGACAGTATCGAAAGCTTTCGCGAGGTCTAAAAATACTGCGATACTCTTTTTGTTCTGGTTACAACTTTCTATTATATCACCAACCAAGAGGTTAACGGCGTTTTCAGTAGATAAGTTCTCGCGAAACCCGAATTGTCCTGAAGATACAATATTATATTTATCAATAAACTGTATAAGTCTACTTTTTAAACATTTTTCAAAAATTTTTGCGAAATTATTTATAATAGTTATTGGCCTATAGTTAGTTGCAAGTTTTTTGTCACCACTTTTGAAAATTGGTACAGTAGTGGATTGTTTAAACAAATCAGGAATTGAACCTTCCATGAAACATAAGTTAATTATGTGGCAAAGCGGATCTAAGAAGAAAGTGTGAAATTGTTTTATCACGTCAACTGTAATTCCATCAGGTCCAGCAGAAGTGTTGGTTTTTAAGCTAGATACAGTTATAGTAATTTCATTTTTTGTTACCGGATGAAGAAATAATGATGTTTTCGAGTGAGGTTTATTTCTGTTGGAAATTTCGGGGGGTTTGGATGTATCAATGTGACTGGCCATAGCGGTTGCAATGTTTGCAAAAAAATTGTTGAAGTAATTAGCCTTTTGGGTATCAGATGTGAATTTTTCCCCCTTGTCATTTACAATATCATATTTCCTATTTTTAGATAAATTGTCTACATTATTGCTAATTTGATTAATTTGTTGCCAAATTTTCTTATAATTATTTTGAGCTTCCTCTATTTTATTTTTATAAAATTCGTTTTTTGTGTCTTTGATGAGTTTATTGAGTAAATTCCGATAGTTTACATATTCTTGCTTAGTTTCTTCAGTGATCGATTTGTTGTATTTTCGCTTTAGATAGTCCCTGTGCCTTATAGATTTTAGTAGACCTTGAGTCATCCAAGGCTTGAGTTTAACTAAATATATAGTAAATACTTATATTGAATTTGAGTCGTTTGTTGAATTTCAAAATATACAGAACTTTTGGAGGAAACTTCAAGCATGGGATTCATGATCGAAATCATAATTTCACCAAAACTCATTTAATAACATTTGTCAAGGCATCAGTTCTTTTTCAAAATTCTTAAACATACCGAAAAAAAGACTGAAAATACTTTCAGTATGCTTAAGGTGAATTGAGGTGAAGCTGAAACCTGTTGGCATTTGGCAAGAGTACAAACTATGCGAATGTAATCCTACTAAGGATGCAAAATTTACCCGTCTTACTGATCAGAAGTACGGCTCAGATGGAATCTCGCAAGAAAGTGATCATGAAAAAATGTGGTATCGAAACCAAGTTGCTAGCTGTCGACATCCGAAGTTATGCAAGAACTCTTCGTCACAAGGCAAAGGTGTGAATCCAATGAGAATTTATTTGACATTTTCAGAAGGAGAGAAATACGAGAATATGTTGACCCTACATCGGTCGCGTAATTAGATTTTATCTAACAATTTTACTTCATAGAACATACTGTGTACTGTAGTAATTTTATGACTCTGTACGCTCAGGTATGCCTTTTTAGAAATGTACCAGACCACCCTATTTATATTATTTCTCAAAGTGCAAGAACAGTTTTAAATGAATCGTATTTATAGAAGGTAGTATTCAAATGTTAGCTAGTAACTAACACACGACTGATTATATAGTAGAAAATTATATGTTGTGTCAGAAAAAATCTAACTTCACGACTAATTACGATCGTTATTATTTCATCGAATTGTGAAAAAAACAATTAATTTTTCTGAATTTATACATTGCATATGTGGTACAAAAAAAAAGCAAAAGCGGCTGCTAGCTGTATGAGATAAAATGTTGGAAGGAGAACAAGCAGGAGTATGATATAATCCTGATCTAGAGTCCAACGAGCACAGTTTACACAACATTGATTTGAAGCAATCAAATTCCAATCTGTTCTAGTGATTCAAGCGATTTAGTATACACAGGAAAAGAAGGAACTGAATGGTTGGTCCACAAGCAACCACATTCCCAGAAAACTCCCCTCAAAAATTCAGTTACTCAGCTTACTGGTGTAAATGATAGAATGTTGAAAACTTCATCTCCCAAACGAAATTATTGAGTATATAACAATTTGCACCAATTAACAACTTGACCGATTGCTACCGATTTTGATAAAATGAATTAGTTTTTGAGGAAATTATTTTTATCTGGTGTAAAATAGGCTCAACACCTAAATACCGACTATTTGTGGAACACAGATGGCACGGCTCCAGAATACTTTTCAACTACAATATCGCAACGCCGTTTTCATATTTTGATGAGAGCTCTTAGATTTGATGATGAAGATTCACGTAAAGAAAGAGTTACAAAATAAAACCTGGCTCCAGTGGGATATAAAGTGGAACAATTCACTGAAAAATGTGTAAAAACAACTCAGTTGGCGAATATATAACAATAGACGAAATGTTTGACGCATTTCGAGAAAGATACAAGTTCATGCAATACATAGCAAATAAACCTGCTAAATATGGAATCAAAATTCACATTGTTACTCACAATATCGGAATTCATGCAAGTAAACAACCAGATGGCTTTTACAAGGTCAGTAGCGACGCTGGAAGTGTAGTGAAGCGAATGCATAGACACCTGAGTTGTATAGGCAGAAATGTAACTGCAGACAATTTCTTGACCTCCGTACCTTCAGCAAACAAGTTATTACATAATTATCGTCTAATTCGAGTTGGCACTATTAGAATGATTAAAAGAGAATTGCCTTCTATTTTTTTGCAAACAAATATCCGACCAATAAAAAGTGGTATGTTTGCTTGGGGACGAAATCAAAACAAATTTATGATATCATCCTATGTTCCAAAAAAAAACAAAAATGTACTTATGATCTCAACTTCTCATGATGACGATGAAATAGACACAAAAACTGGCAATCAGATGAAACCTTTGGTAATAACATTTTATAACTTGACAAAAGGAGGAGTTGATTTTCAATCTATCTTTTTCTGGGTATTTTTATTTTCCACAGTCTGAAAAAATATGAAAATTATAATGGAGAACTTTATACAGGTGTAGAAAGGGCAAACTTTATAGTTTACCCCGATAAGTTACTGCGTAAAATCAAATTATTTTTCACGAAGAAAAATATTCTATTTATCAGTAACTTTTCGTATTCCAATAATTTTGCCTATCGAAAAAATTGCTAATAAATAAACGATACTTATCTTTAACGTTTCGGAGGCCAGAATCTGCCTCCGTCTTCAGAAATGGACAAAAAAATTGAGCTTTGTTAGCAGTTATTTCCTTTGCTGGATAATTTTCAACTTCTTCGACAGATGTCAAAAGGAATTCCTCAAATGAAAAGTTGATGAATAAAAATGAAAAATATTTCAGGCCAGCGGATTTTTCGTGGACATACTACATCAGTTCAACCGGAAGAGAGGGCACGATGCCATTTTTGCGCAGTACGCAAAAATGGGTTCCCGAAAAGGCGATGTACAACATATGCAAAGTCAATTTGCAATGAACACATAGCTGTTACTGTATTCACCTATCCTCATTGTGACATCGAAGAAGATATTTGAGTCTAAAGTATTGAATTTCAAAATGTTACTGGTACTTATGAAATTAGTCAATTTTTTTTCTTCAGGTTTTTTGGTAATTAGATTTTGCACAATGTATTTGTTATTTTTGAGTATTGAAGCAACATTCCTTTTTGATTTTCACTCAGAGAATAATTTTTTTTATTACTAGTATTCATTCGCAGTTCTATTTGTGCTTTCTAAAAAGGTTCGACATTCCATCACACTTACTCACACTTATTCAAACTCTTACTAAATTATCCCAGCTCCTGAAAAAAAGCCGAGCAGCTTATTCGGTCGAATATCTGCCAACTCGGATATCAAGAGTAACGAAAATTTACCAATCACTATGAGCCGGATTTGGTTCACGACATACAGAGTCAGAGTATGTGCTCTGATATTCCATTATCTATAGAACAGATAAGGCATGCATTATCTTCTGGAATTTCAAGTATCTTCATAGGACCATTTAGACAACCTTGACTGAATTCACTTTGAACCACCTTCAGTATCTTTCTATATGAAGAAGTCAGCAACTTCATCACCTTTCATGCCAGAGTGACCAATAATTCAAACCACAGTCAATTTGCTGAGTCTGTATCATTATTATCATTATTATTTCTTCAACCTGAGGTTGCGCTGCTCGCAAAATATCTCCCGAAGCTCCAATACATTCAGGACGCGCGGCAGCAATATCAAGTGATGACCAATTCTGTCAAGTACTCCAATAAATCAGAACTGTTGTCAGGATGGTACCTGGGGTTGTCCATTGAAAGTAATACCCAGCTGGGCGTGAGGTTGTTCAAGACTTTCTATCCCGAGGCCGCTTGTCGCACTCAAATCAAAGCCGGCAGGTGCTAGTCCAACGGAAGATCTATGAACTATAGCATTTTCTAAAACTTAACGAAATCCCAGCACTTAGAGACTTTGCGCTTCCTGCATATTGGAGGTTTTGAGAATCAATAAAGATTTATGAAAAAAAAAATCGAGTTTATAAATAAGTTTCTAACCTCTATCAAAACTAAAGGCGCCGTGGGGGCGCAACTGGTCATTACAATAGCACAAGGCCGGACCAGATATTTCCCTACGCTCCCTAACCTAGTCGACACACTAATACGCGACTCGACCTACCTAACTTCCCTAACTCCTAGATGAGAACGGCCTCTGGTCACGTCGTCTTATTTTAAGTCAGGTGAGGATCATAGCTCCCTTACCTTGCGAAAGTTTTTGGTCAGAGTGAAAAACAGGCCATGACTGAATAGGAATGTTATGGTCGACGGCATGTAAGTTCTAACAGACATCCGTGCTGCCCTTCACGGCGTAACCCCTACCTGGTTGGGGTGAGTTGGATGAAAAATCTATCCACCCGTTAACGGACGATATGAGAGTTTCATTCGACAAAGTGTCTAGGCTTTATATATCGGGGGAGGTCGTCTACAGCATAATCTATAGCTTTCACAACTAATGGATTATCATGAGTTTCCGCATTATCGAAAGCTCTCCGATTTCTCAACTGAATTGACTGCTGAATGGAAGGTAGCTGCAAAGCTCTGCGGATGGCTTCATTTCGCACGAACCACGGAGCATTCACAATCATCCGTATCAGCTTATTTTGAAGTATCTCCAAAATAAGGATATTTGACGGGGCCGCTTGTTCCCAGACGCCTGGAACGTGAATGATAACAGGCTTGAACATCGTTTGAAGATTGTAATTTCATTCTTCAATCTAACGTTGGACTTTCTGTTTCTGATGAGAGGGTATGTAATCTTTTCCTCGATCTTCGACTTCACAAGTTCGATGTGCGGGTTCCAGGCGAGCCTGTGATCTATTAGAAAACTGAAGTACTTGACCCGCGCTTGCCAGTCGATCTCCCTTCCAGAGACCCTTACTTTCATGGCCGAAGAACATCGTTCTTCCCATAGTTATCGCCTGAGTCTTATCCGGATTCACTCAAATCTTCTATTCGAGGTACCAGCGTTCGATGTCGTCCAATACACTATGCATGTAGACGATCCCGAGCTCCCGACCCATGGAAGAAGAGTGGAGAGCCGTATCGTCGGCATGGCGTAGACAGATATCTTCATACGCACGGACCTCAGAAGATCACTGATGTAGAGCGAATACAACGTGTGAGAGAGCACGGCTTCCTGTGGCACTCCGACGAGGATATCTCTGCTATCAGTCAGAAAGCACTATACTCTAAGCTGAAATGTTTTGTCTCACAGGAAGGATCCAACCCACCGGATCCAATCCACTGGATCAGGAGGTGCCATACTCGGTCGAAGGCCTCCTAAATATCTGAAAGGACGACGTGCCTTTTTTATTGATGTTCATCTCTGCGATAGTGTTTCAATCAGCCTCAGAGCCTATAAATCGGTGAAGTGTTCTTGCTGAAGTCAAATTGTTCGTCAAGCAGAACATTTTGATCTTCGACTCCTTCGTTGAGCCTTTGCAGAACGATTTTTTCAGCCAGCATTGCCTCTGAGGATAGCAGACTGATCGGGCAATAGTTCTGCGGGATCAGCATGTTCTGACTCTGTTTAGGAATCATGATGACGAACGCTGGGGAAAAACCTGAGAGCCAACGAGCTATTGAAGATGGTTAGCAGATTTTTGGCACAGTTTTCTGAAAGCCTCTTCAACAACCTATTGGTTATCGAGTCGACTCCCGGAGCTTTCTTAGCCTTAGCGGATTTGATGAGACCTCTCATTATGAAGTATTATCATCAATATTATCGAGTATATACTGAATTAAGCAGAACATCATTCACCACAGATGAAATTTATGATAGCCAAAATCAACTTGATAATGAAGATATATGAAAAAAGGTATACATATATATGTAATCAATGTGCCCACGTCAAGTTCACACTTCAAGACTAATTCCTACTGAGTGGTAAGATTTCGAATGATTGAATATGGACGATTATATAACAGATATCAATATTGAAAAAAGCACAGTTATATGCTTTTTACACAGTCACGAACAAATATCTTGCATCCAGTATGTCAAATCATTTAGGATTCAGGTTCAGATATTGCTTGATAATCGACGGTTGAACTGCAACACTGCACTCTCTTATCCAACTGCATGAAAAGTATTTCGTGCAGTTGGATGAGAGACTGGCTCTCTTTTAGACAAATTAGTCCAATACTGAGACCTTAGAATGCGAAAAGAAAAGTTATAGTCATACAAAATATTTTTTCTTTGACTGGGTGGGAAGTTACATATATATGTATACGAAGACTACTGAATATTTTCAGTTAGTTTAAAGAATATTTCCAAACCTAAGTATAATCATTGCTATTTCTGATCTTCTTCTTATGTTCAAAATGTTAAACTCAAAAAGTAAATTTACGTGTCATCGAATTTTCACCTGAGGAATGTTTTAGAAATATTGTTGAAATTTTTCATTGTGAAGGCAAACCAGGAGCTCATGACATTGAGTCACTTCAAAGGGAAAAAATTGACTTGAGAAAGTTTCAGGTCTCTTTCGAAATGTGATATTGCAAAGTGGCACAGCTATCAATACCATAGGAGTTCAAGAAAATCCGGATAAATATGCTTCCAAACTTGGTAATATTTTGAATAATTCGCTGGATGTTATGGATTCAAAGAAGTTGTTGGAACTTTTATTGAATGCCACATCAGCTGAAATTATGGCAGCTGCAGCTCAGGTGAGTGGAATAGTTGATCTTTTTTTCACATTCGATTATTAGAATGTGAAATGTGTCATTAATAATGTGAATCGAATTCTCATTGTAGATGAAGTAGAAAAATATCTTTTAAATTCTGAATTCAGGTCCCATTCGATGGAAATGTCGACTTTGTTATAATAAAGGATATGATTTGGTTGCCGATAATCGAAAAGAAAAACTTGCCCGATACGTTTATTTCAGAACCAATGTACGATAATCTCCAGAATGGAAAATTCAATAATGTTTCAATTCTAATAGGTTTCACAGATGAGGAAGCATTATCCTTCGTGCAAGGTAAAATTATTTCCATCAAATTCCATTTGTATCGTCCTCAACATATAATAATTATAATATTTTTGCTATTCAATGCAATCATTTCAGGAAAGCATTTTCAACAAAAAACCTAAATTTTCAATCTTCTTTTCTTGTCTACCCATATCATCACGATAAACTGTCAAATTCTCGGAAGAAAATATTTATATCTATTCCATGTTAATTGATTTACAATTGTTCTTTATTCTACATGCTGGTGAATATTGATTCATTATAATGCGAATAATCAGAAGCAGGATGACAACGTTATATTGAGTCGCCCAAATTGATGATTTTTAAGCATATCGAGTACTTCTATATATTCTGTCTTCAGGAATATTCTAAAGTTTATTCATCAATTCTTCTCCAGTATTTTTAAAATGTTATTATTTTTGTCATTCATTTCACATATAGCTATAGGAACTTTGATAGATACCAAATGACTTCAATAATTGATTGAATATTAACCTTGAAAGTATTTGAAATAGAAATGATTTTTCAATGAATTTAATTCCTCATTATTTGGTTTCGAAATTTATATGAATTATTATTGTTGGGTAGCGTAATAGTTCCGGAATATATCAGTTTCGAAATATCTTTTCCATCAGAACCATTACTCTAAAAGTGTGAAATAAGGATATTCGTCTTTGGGAAAAAAGTTATTGGCTTTCTACAACTCCATCTTGATACAAAAAAATGTGGGAATCTTCCAAGGAAGAAGGCTATATCTTCCATTGTGTAGAAATCCTGTGGATGATATCTGTGGATGATATCGAATGTTTGGAATACAAACTGAGTAGAAAAAAGTGTTTTTTGTATAAATCTGTGTTCATATAAAATTATTTGTTTCAAAAGAAGTTTTCCTTTCGTGTAATTCATGTTTGTATGAGAGTAGCTATTTCAGAAGGGCTTTTTCTTCCATTTTGTGTCTGAAAGTTACTCGTTTGCATGATCTACACACCTATGTTCAGAGTTACTTCTTTTGAAAATAATTGCTTCCTTCCTTTCTTTGGAAGATTGTCACATTTTTTCTGTATCAATATGGAGTAGTAGAAAGCAAAAAACTTTCTTTTCCAAAAATTAATCACTCTCAAAAATATAACCGCTTCAATTTAAGGATATCTGAACCTAAAATTATCAACGAAACTCCCAATGTAAAGATTTGAAATTGTATTCCTATTCTAATCAATGAGATTACAATTGATATTGATTTCTGTCTTCGTAATTTTGGTTTTATCATGAAGAACATTTTGAATATAAGTCTATGAGCATCATCATGCGTTTTAAAACTCATAAATATCGCATAAAATGTAACAGATTATGAATGGAGATCGATTCGACAGTCTCTCAGTTTTAAAGTGATTTTACTGAATAAACTAGTGAATATTTCATAAAAAATTCAAAAATCATTGACTTTATTGCAGCTCACTTGCTGAACCTGCACTCTGTAGGTGAAATATGACTATAACTCTAGTCAAGAAGTGCTTTTGTTGAGGTGTCATTCGATTTGGAATAAATAGCGTCTAGAAAGTTTTCGAAAGCGAACGACTTTCGAAAATAAAAATTGCAAAAGTTATATACAATTTAGTAAAAAATAAAAAATTGGTTTACTTTTTTAGGAATATCTCAAGAACTAATTGAGATTTTCAAAATCGAAAAAAAAAGGAATTTCCTATAAAAATGGCCTGCTCCCGGAACTGTAGGACCAATAATTATAATTTTCTGGGAGCACTAAAAATGAGCTCAAAATCGGGTGTTTAGCCGCGCGTAGGCCGTGCTTGTTTTGGCCATTTTTACAAAGGAAATTTTTTCAGTATATAAAATATATAAATTGAGAAATGAAAAAATTCAGAAATATACTCAAAAGATAAATGAATGATGATCTGTAGGTGAAAAATTTTCATTGCAATCATTCGATTCATTACGCTATTGTTGATTAACAATATTTTATCACTCGATCATCAATATTGCAAGTGTAATATTTTTCAAATATTTCAAAGCTATGATTATAACGGTATCCTGATCTTTGAAGAAAATCATGATTTTCAAAAAAGAGCGTTTCTTGAAAAAAAATTTACAATGCAAAAAACGCATTTGTAAGTTGACAATTTATTCACCACTAAATGATGATATTGAGAAACTATTTTCTCAAAATCCTCATTTATCTTGTTTTTCAATATTTGTAGAGAAAAACTTCGATTTTTAAAATTTTTCATTGTTTATTAAATAAACAATTTGTTACAAACGAATGAATTTTTTCATATTATTTTTTGTCTAGTTGCAATTAACGGATGAAAAACAACCATGTAATTTTTCTTCTATTTTTTACCAAATTTTAAAATTTTTGTGCTCCATTACTCAATTATTATCATCTATTTTTTCATCATTCGGATTATTATATTTATTGAACTAATCAAGATACATAAAAAAATCCCAAGGCTGAATATATTTTTTGATTAATGGAAAAAAAATGAGTCTTGAGATTTTTTATCGCATCTCGTAATAAATATATCAATTTGAATGATAAAACAAGATGATAATAATTGAGCTAGGGAGCGCAAAAATTATAAAATTTGGTAAAAAATGGAAGAATAAATGAAAATACATGTTTTCCATTTAATAATTGCAATAAAAAAAATTAAAAGAATAAAATTCATTTGTTTATAACAATTTTTTTTTTAATGAACAATGAGAAATTTCAAAAATTTAAGTTTTTTTCAAAGATTGAGAAACAAGATAACCAATGTTGGGAAGAAATCATTCCTCAATATTAATAATCAGTGGCAAAAAAAATTGTTGATCATTAAATGCGATTTTCTGCATTATAGAAATATTTTCAAGAAACGCTTTTTTTAGAAATCATGATTTCTGTCAAAAACTAGGATTCTAAAAGAGAATTCAATTAAGTTATAACAACTGCATTTCTTTATAACGAATTTTTAAATAATAAGTGATGAAAAATAAAAAAAAAAATATTATCATGTAGCTCCTGATGAAAAAAAACATATAAGTAATGATACCGAAAAAATATTTCTTCCGATTATTTAATGAATTTTTTCATTCAGAAATGCAGTAATTTGTTAATAAATTACTGAGAAATAATAATTTTTCAATATTTCCAACAAATATCGATTCTTATCCGTTATAATCATAGCTTTACGAAAGGAAAAAATTCCATACTCATAGTTTAACAAATAGCACATTCCAATATTGATGATCGAGTGATAAAAAATTGTTAATCAACAATAGCGTAATGAATCGAATAATTGCAATAAAAATTTTTTACTGGCAGATTATTTTTCATTTATCTTTCGAGTTCATGCCTGAATTTTTTCATTCCCCAATTTATATATTTTATATGCTAATTTTTTTTTTTTTTGTAAAAATGGCCCAAACAGGCACGGCTTACGCGCGGTTTAACACCCGATTTCGAGCTCATTTAAAATTATATATATATTGGTCCTACAGTTCCGGGAGTCTGGACTTCTTATTAGAAAATTTGTTGTTCCTTTCGAATCTTCTCGATTTTGAAAATATCATTAAGATTTTGGGATGTTTTCAAAAAACTATACCAATTTCTGATTTTTCACTGAATTGTTTATAACTTTTGCAATTTTCATTTTCGTTCTCGAAAACTTTCTTAATGCTATTTTTAATCGAATGACACCTGAACCATAATTTTCGGAGACTGCTGAAAAAAGTTCGAAAAAAAAAGACTTCTTGACTAGACTATATAAGTACGAGTCACTCCATCAATTCTTCTTATGTTATCGAATAAAATAAAAGCCAACTATTTTTCGTCTTCTCGTGTCCTTCAACATTCATGTTAAATGTTCTTGTATGTGTATTTTTCATATCTTACCACATCTTTCCGAATTCCATCAACATTTTTCAATACACATGCATTTTTTCAATCGAAGTTATTCCAGGGATTTTTGACACCAAATGAAACGCGCAGAAGTTTGTTGTCTTTTTACTCGTTGAATGTGCATCAAATTGGATATTTTATATAAATTTTACCCAAAATTAGATATCTTCAGGTATACCTCTCGATGACTTTGCTCAATTATTCGATTCTGACCCAAGTTTGATGGTGGATGATAGATTCCATTTAGATGATCATGACAGAAGTATTGTTGGAAAAGACCTATGGAAACTCTATACTGGAAATACTCCATTTGCAAAAAATCTGAGTGCATTAGTTCAAGTAAGTAAGCACTGATCCTCCGCAATGACTTTTCTATATTCATTTCGATTTTGATACTAGTAAAGGTAGTAGTGTAAGTATTGAATGTTATTGAAAAAGTTCTATTTGAACATGTTGTGAAATCACTACATATCATGGAAAAAATTGTTTATTCAATGATCATTTATTTTCATTTTTAAAAATTAAAAATTCAAAAATTTATTTCAAATTGTGACAACTTAATTGGTTCAATCATTGCCTTCGGTAATAGTTATATTCGATGTCGCCTTTGACGTTATTACTGTGACAATTGGTCGATAATAACTGAAGTATGTTACAAAAGTATTGCACATAGCAATATCATTATTTACTTCAAAAAATATATAAAACTGTTATTATGAACTAAAATAAAAATTAGTATGTTCTGATACTGAAACTTGAATAAAATCTTACATAACCCTAACATTATGTCTTGTGTTCAGCTAATCTCGGTAATGTCCAGTTTCAAAATTTGATTTTGTTACCCCTTTCATGATTGATGCGTACTAGAATTTATAAAAAATATGTAATTGAATGCTACATGGAAAAATTTCAATGTGACTTCAATATACTTGTGAACTCCAGAATATTAGCTATTTATTGCAATATATAACTCAAGATCCTAAACCATTATTATCGATGATAAATGTTCCAATATCCACCATCATCAGAAAATTGATCAGTTAATCAATTTTCAGATGTTTCTATTGATAAAAAAAACATTCATGCGCTACACGCTGATATTGAAATACAATTTTGTCAGTCTTTATAAAACTAAATTTTGTTGTATATAAATTTTGATCTACCAAACGAGTAGATTTTATATTTGTTAATTCTTGAGACATAACAAATATATGCGGGCTCAATGCACAGAAACTACATGCTGCCTGTCTCTATCATAAGATTCTCTTATATAAAATCCCTTCTTACCTGCATAGGGAAGTGACGTTTCGAACCGATGTT
>WOGR01006055.1:0-13357 GCA_015342045.1 Leptinotarsa lineolata | reverse complement strand
GATGTCGAAGCTTGGGTTTGCAACGGATCACTTTTAGTATTGTCTTTCATCTTTGAATTCGTGATGTCTTTCTCAAGCTTGTCCTTCTAAGAGAGTTGCGTCCAGCATTGCATCACTGATGATACTCTTGGTGGGTCGAACCAGCGTTGTCTGGTGTTAGATAAAGCATGATCTTGAGGTTCGACAGCTGAGAGGTCATCATTCAACCAAGGAATCCAATAATCAGAGCAACAGAGTGTACTCGCGTAGTTCCAAGAGGAAATCTCAATATTTCATCCCTTTTTTTACCTCTTTTCGGACGATACTCATCTCGGCCGAAGCGTCACGAATTTGGCTCTGTTTTCGACTACTTAGTTGCCTTTCAGTGAAAGCTCCAGTTCGCTTTTCACATCTGAGTTGAAAGCAACTCTGAAGAAGGAAGACTGAACAGATTGTCTCTGGTCGAGATTCCTGGCCATACTGGCCTGGAAGGCAATGAGGCTGCTGACTCCCTTGCAAAGGAGGATGTTTCAAGCAGCTTTATTGGACCAGAACATGTCATTGGCATCAGACAAAAAAAAACTTAGTTTTGTAGAAGCAGGAAAGGATTTTTTGATATGGAAGTGAGATACAGAAGCGTAGAAAGGCCACATATTTTTATTATTTTGTTTCTTGGAAAGTACGACTTTAAAATTCGAAATTTCGACTTCAATCTCGAATTATCGACTCAAATCTCTAGATTACGACTTTAAACTCATAATTTCGAGATTATTCAGAAAATTTCAACTTTAATCTCGAAATTTGGAGTTTAATTTTGACATTGAACTCGTAATTTCGAAATTTCAACTTTGACCACGGAATTTCCAATTCAAACTCGAAATTACGACTTTGAATCTCAAAATATAGAGTTTAAAGTCGAAATTTGAAGGTTAAATCCATAATTTCGAAATTAAAGTCGACATTTCGAGATTCAACTCGAAATTTGGAGATTCAAGTCGAAATTTGGAGATTCAAGTCGAAATTTGGAGATTACAGTCGAAATATTGAGATTATAGTCAAAATTTTGGAATTAAAGTCGTAATTTCGAAATTAAAGTCGACATTTCGAGATTGGAGTTGAATTTTGCGAATTATCTCAAAACTTTGAGTGTGAAGTCGTAATTTCAAGATTAAACTTGTGATTTCGAAACTAAAGTCGAAAGTTGGAGATAAATGTCGACATTTTGAAATTAAACATTTTGAAATTCGTAGATTAACAGTGAAATTTGGGGATAAACGGCGAAATTTTGGAGATTAACGGCGAAATTTTGGAGATTAACGGCGAAATTTGGAGCTTAACGACGAAATTTGGAGAATAAGGCCGACATTTGGAAATTAGGGTCGAAATTTGAAAATCAAAGTTGAAATTTGGAGATTAGAGTTGAAATTTGGAGATTAGAGTTGAAATTTGAAGATTATAGTTGAAATTTGAAGATTCAGTTGAAATTTGGAGTTTATAGTTGAAATTTGGAGATTAGAGTTGAAAGTTGGATATTAGAGTTGAAATTTGGAGATTAGAGTTGAAATTTGGAGATCAAAGTCGAAATTTGGAAATAAAAACCGAAATTTGGAGATAAAAGTCGAAATTTGGAGATTAAAGTCGAAATTTGAAGATTAAAGTAGAAATTTGGAGATTAAAGTCAAAATTTCTAGTTTCAAAGTCTCAATTTCCGAAAAACAAATAATAAAAACATATGGCCTTTTTGCGCTTCAGTAGTCAGGGTTGTTCTTTAGTGAAACAATAATTTATATGAAATATATAATAATCGCATCATCATTTATCACAGTAAACGCTTGTAAAAATTTAGACTGTCAACAGAAAACAAATAACAAAATATCCATACAAGGAAATTATGGCATTGCTTTGGTCCCTGTGGCGAAAACAACAAGTTTATTAACTATCCATCTAGTCCAAAAACTTATTTTAAAAATATTTTGACAGATGAATACCTAGTTTCTATTAGAGAGCCAGTCTAAGAGATAAATTAAAAACGCACATCTTGGTACCTACAAAACTCCTCTTAAAATTTAAATTAAAATAGAACTTCAGCAAAAACTGCACAGAAAGGTTTCGAAAGATATTTATTTAGGTGAATGAAATTTCTATCTGACGTTTTATTTTGCATTACACTTTCAGAATGCAGGAAAGTGAGACATATATTTTAACTGTTTTCAAAGTGATTGTTTTTGCTGAAGTTTGAAATTATTTATCTGAGCTACTTGTTAAAAAACAGAAATAAACTCAATTGAACATGAGAAGAAAATCAGTAAATTAGTTTTAACATATATATATATAAACTTTAAACAACTTAAAAATAAAAATAATCTAGCCGCAACTCGTCCAGTCATATCATAGAATCACATCAAATCGAATAAAATATCAAACAGAACATCTTTGGTACTAGATTATTGGTTATAATACTTTCATATATGCAACATACAGTCACCTCACGAGAAAACAATCGAATATAAAGGATATTTCAAAGAATTAGTTCTTATTGCTGACATTGTCGTCAGTCGTGAAGAATTTTTTTTCAGATGAAAATGATAAAAAAATAATAGGTTTAAATTATGAGTTACGTTTCGAAAAATCACGAACACTACAAAAAAAACTAGAGTTATTTAAGCTTCTGAAAAAAAATGCTATATGATGAATCTGCTAAATAACTCAAAACAGTATAGCTCCAGTTATCTAAACTTCACTTATCCGCATCACTTTTAGGAAAAGAAAATTCTTCAGATTTTCAAATACAGCACTAAAGTTTATTTGTTCAGTTCCTTCGAGTCAGATCTTTATTTTTATTACTTCCAATCATCCGGAATTTTGATTATCCAGACTATGGTTGGTTCCAATTGATTTAGATAACTGGAATTCCATTGTATTTCAATAAATTCACTGTTTAACCCAATTCTGGGAAATAAAACACGCCATACACTTTCTGCCTATAGAAAATTAATGAGGAAAACCTCAAGGAACCATTTCAGGGCCGTCACAGTTTAGTATCTATAACATCGTTTATCCATGGTTGTAATAGTGTACATTTTCATCAGCGAAGATAATTTCACTTGAAATGTTCGTGATCAGTACTTCCAAATATATTATTGCACTATGAAAATTAGTTATTCAACAATATTTTGAATTACATACGATCTTGACAAAAGAAGAATGAACTTTTTATAAAAAAAGACAATGTTTTAACGGATTTTTAAGTTATTAATCAACTGAAATAATAGTACTAAATACTTGAGAAGAGCAAATTTTGAGTCATTCGGTTTACTGAAATTACATCGCTTTCAACGTTCGAAAATGTGTCGAAATTAACCTAATTTTCAGAATTCTGTCAAAAATTGTAAAGAAGTATTCCAGAGTACAAAATATGTACCTGTACATTAATGTACAGGTTTAGCTCCTGAATTTTTCCGGATTCATTGTGGTTCAACCTGCATAAAAATTCTTTTGACACCAGGAAAAAATATCATACACGCCTTCCTAGAATTGTCAATCTACTTAATTTCGTCAGAAGCAAAGGTAAAATGTATACTGATTTTTAAAAATAGAATATCTCGTCATTTGGGGAAAGATGAAATGAAAAGCTAAGAAAAAAAATTGATGTACGATTGGATGGAAATATTATGAGCCCTTTACTCTTCAATCAAATCTCAGCTAGCGACACCGATAGTGTTGTACACTATCCACTACAATGCGAGATTTCTATTTTAAAGTTTACAAAACTATGACACGTGTTTCATTATACAATAGCACCTTCGGGTGTCACAATACACAGTATTGTGACGCATCTTTGGGTATCACAATACACAATATTGTGAAGTGTATCTTGGAGTGCATCTTTTGAATATGTTTGATCCCGTATCGGTAGTGATATTTGCTGCATAATATATGTGTAGGTTGAGAGATTTTACAGTTTGTTTGAGAAAGTGAAACATCTAGTTTTGGAGACGATTTATCTAGAGAACATTACGAAATCAAATCACGAAAATTTGGGACATATTGTGGGGGAAATTCAACCGAAAATGGTTCCTATTGTACTGACAGTAAGTTTGAACCATTATTTCGAATATAGCACTCCGTATTTTATTATTTTCCACCTCTTTATGAACATCTTTAATAACAATAACTGATAAAATTTACTTTATAATAAACCATGAATGGTCATAAAAAAAGCAATACATGTCTCACTATACAATAACTTCCTCAAGCGAGAATAACCATTCTCGTTCATTTTATAAACATTACAACATATTGAAGAACTTATTGAAATGAAAAAAGCCCTGCAAAAGTCATTTATTATATGAATTGTCAAATATTTTGAAAACTATAAAAGATAGATCTAGAATTCAATGTGAATAACCAGAAATAGGTTCAAACTGCTTCTGTGAGAACCCCTGACCTTGAAATTTTTCAGCTGAAATGTCCCCAACAATATTCCCAAACTGATAAATTTTCGTCTTTTTCTTACTGATACTTTTCATGAAATGATCTTTATTTTTAAGCGCATTAATTTTTTGCCTTTCTCTGTATTTTAAAATAGGCTTTCTCTCATATTTCACAATTGCTGTTTGCATTTCAGATGACCCTAAACTTTCCACAAAGAATAACAGTTCATGACAAACCGCCGTATTTTACAACCACTCCCTCCCTCAACTCTTGTACCCCTTCTTCCATACGGTATCCTTCAAATAAGCCAGCTGTCCACCCTGTATCAACTCCTCGACCATGTCCGTGAAACCTAGCTCGCTCGCTATCCTGTACTTCACGTGGACGGAGGGCAGCTTGTGCAAGATGCTCTTCATACTGTTGATCTCCTCGTAGCCGTTCAGGTTAGCCGCGAGAAACTTCCGCGAGATGTCGTAGACGACGTTGTTTTCGGTCAGCGAGCGGTGTTTCATATACGACTGCAGGTAGCCGAGGTTGTTTTTGATGACGCACTGCTCGAACAGGACGGAGCTCCAGTCAGGTTGGTAGTTGTATGCCTGGGTTAGGATGAGAGTTTGGTCGAAACTGCGGAAACGGGATGTTACAATCCGAATAAGATTTGATACTGTACTGAATGTCCAAAAATGCATTTTTGCTCGATATTTCGATAATGCTGACTAATACGTCCATAAACTAGCACTTTTCCCGATCACCAGAACTTCAAATCTAGCACCTTCACTTTCGGATGCACATCATTGATTTCGGTTAGAAATTTGATGGAAATTTTCCCGTTAATTTTAACAGAATGACTCATAAAAAGGTAAGTAACGAACTGTTTGGAATGGAACCTTTATCATTGTTCATAGTTCTTATGCCACACTTTACTATTTCCACACTTTCAGAAACATCCAAAAATTTTGTGTCAGACATTTTTCATTCATTCTGTTTTCCAAAGCGACTCTAGATTTTTCTTGTCTTCAAAATCGGATTTTCCCGCAAATTTCTACCCGAAATCATTGATGTATATTGGAAAGTGTATCCTGTTAGATATAAATAGAGACCAATATATAGAGAATAATATATAGAGAATAATATGAAAAAAAGACTTCTATAAATGTTTTGAGGCAAATAGTTACAGGTGCATAGGGTGTTGCATTTTACCACGATAAAAAGAAACGTATATTTTTTAACGGAGCAAACAATTTTATAAGTGTCATTGCTATGGTTAAATTAGTTAGGTTTTTAAACTCCTGGCAACAGAAAAATTCGATATAGCCAAATCTCTCTACTTATTTCCCTAACACTCAACTTGGGATTTTCTATCACTGTAGTCAATATATACAGTGTGTCCCAGGATTGATATTACAAGAGGTGCGATGTACTAAAAATTTTAGAATTTCATTTGAAACTTGTGGGTACAAAGCTTTGCTTGGTAAAAAGTGAATTAAGGAATATTTTAATTTTTAAAAACAAATTGGTGTTGACGGTAAAGCAAAAACCATTTTCTTTTAAAGCAATGTATCTCTTTTGTTCATGATATCAAAATTTTAGCACAAAAACTTGTTCAGGATGAGAAATTATATCACATTAAAAAATTTTAGAAAGATTCAGCTCCTTTGATTTTTTTAGATTGAACAAAATATATTGTAATCATTGAAAAATAAAATCCATCGAATATCATTGCTCTGCATACAATATATTTATTCAAAGTTCCTTCCAGAGTTATCTACGATGAGTTTGTGAGTGAATTTATCATGTTCAATGTAAAAAAAAAATGTATAGAGCCATAATTTCTCATTCTGAACAACTTTTCTTAGTAAAATTTTGACATCTGTTGAACAATCTGTATTTTCGTTGTTAAACAGCTGCCGCCAATTATGAATGACAACCCTGAAAAATAGAAACTTGTCCAAGCCAAAGTTCAACGAGGTCGTACCTTTTACCGTGCGACTTCTATCACGTATCACGAACAAAAAGGCCAACTTGTTTTTCAAAAACTGAAAATACTCACTTGAATAGAAGTGAACAGAAATCAAAGTGACACTCGAAGCACCCTGTATAAAAAAATTCGTTCGGAGCAGTATTACGGAAAAGTGCAATGAGCCATGTATCTGGAATTATTCATATATTTTCACAAATCGATATATCAAGCAAATAAGCACCGTTGGAATTACTGAATATTTATATAGGTAATTAAAAAAGACACCACCAGCAAAAATATGGAAAAGGAGAAGAGGAAGACCAAAATAGACCTGAAAAGGAAAGGAGGAAGACCAAAAGAGACCTGGGATGCATGGTTAGAGAACATGTCAAAACAAGGAGTAGGGAAAACAATTGGAAAAAGACTAGAAAGGTTTCCACACACAGTGGTGACATATGGAATTTCCGAGGAAAAGGTTCATAGGAAAATTGGAAATAGGAAGACCAAAGGATACTTGAGATGAGACAAGTTGAAGGAAAATTTTTATAACACTTCAGGTATGATGATACTCTTAACTAAACATTAAGATTACAGTAAGGGAAATACACAAAGACCAATGAAAATATTGAGTATTTTGAGACCTCTGCCTTAATTTTTCTGAAATTTGTCTTGAAATTCAAATTCAGTTGAGTTTTTGTACATCGAGACCATTTTGAAATTTGAAATCTGCAAGTACCAATTATATTTTTGTAACAAAATATTAGGCTGCAAACCATCATTTTCCATTTTTTTTTTGAAATCTTCATTCATACAATTTTGAATACTTTCAAAATGGTCTACAAATAAAATAAATTTTTGAATTGTGCCATTAAAATAACGTAGATGAGGAACAAAACAGGACCAACAGTAGATCCTTGCGGAACTCCACAAGATATCGATTCAGCTGTGTAGATTCTCTATACACACGTGCAGTAATTCTAAAGCCAAATAATGATTTTCCCACCACACAAGAATTATACAGTGCGGACGTGAAAATTCCCCCCCTTTAAATTTTTGTACCGGAACAAGATATCAAGGTCAGACAAAATCTACGTAAAGAGGTATTATTTTTAGTACTCTTTGTTATTTGTAGCTTTGTTATGTTTTCATTTCTGTTAAACATACCAAATACTGAGGAAATGCCAACACATGCAATTATAAATGAGTATATCTTGAGAATATAAAGTTCAATAATCATTACAAAAGCACCTCCACCCAACAAAATACTGCGAGCTCACCTTAATTCCTTAGAAATCAAGCTCACGACTTGGGCTTGGTTGAGATTCAGCAGGCAGATAGCACTTTTGTTCACCGGCATACTCTTCAGCAAAGACATCTGCAACGCAATCAATTCAGCTTGCTTGGCCGCATGCATGGCTTTAGCTAACTTCTCACCCTGCAGATGAAATTCCGTGGCGTGGGTATAATTCTCGAGGGCCTAAGAAGAAAACAATTAAAAGCTTAATTAAAAACTCATTAAATTATTATTGACAAGCTTTCTTGAAGAATCCTGCTGTATTGAAAATTTCCTGATTACGTTTACCAAGTTTTTCAAAGTTGTGCTTGCAAGGAAGAATTCAAGACCTATAACATGATAATAGAAGAATAATCTTAACATAACCTCAAATTCAACCAAACACCGTGGTAGACCCCCAACACCGTTGTAGACCCCAAACACCGTTGTAGACTCCAAGCACCGTGGTAGACCCCAAACACCGTGGTAGACCCCCATCACCGTTGTAGACACCAAACACCGTGGTAGACCATAAACACCGTGGTGCACCCCAAACACCGTGGTGCATCCCAAACACCGCGGTAGGCCCTAAACACCGCGGTAGACCTCAACCACGGTAGTAGATCCCCGACACTGTGGTAGACTCCAAACACCGTGGTAGACTCCAAACACCAAGGTAGACCCCAAACACCGCGGTACACCTTAAACACCATTGTAGACCCCAAACACCATTGTAGACCCCAAACACCATTGTAGACCCCAAACACCGAGGTAGACTCTAAACTTCGTACCAGACCCCAAACACCGTGGTAGACCCCAAACAGCATAATGAGCCCCAAACACTGTGGCAGATCCCAAACACCGTGGCAGACCCCAAACACCATAGTAGACCCCAAACAAGCTCTATACTGTTTGCTTAACCGAGTGGAAGAGGGAGACCAACTTACATGGCGAATGGGGGGGATTTCTTCCATTTGTTGAAAAAGTACTAAGTATTATGAGATCTATAAGTATAATACAATAATGAAAAAATAGAAACATTGTTAAAACCCTTGGGAGCAGACAAATTCTTATTTCTACTCGCCAGTTTCTATTCAAACTATCAGTTTGAATAGAAACTATTCAGACTGATAGACCTGATAGACCAGACCAGTTTCTAATCAAACTATCAGTTTGAATAGAAACTGGTATAGGATCACCTTGTATTAAAATTTATAGGTTAGTTTGTATAATTGCATTTCTGAGGACACACAATGGACACTTATTCGCCATTCCTGACTGACCAGTTGCCGATCAGAAGTCAATTTTTTATCTTCCAGCTTCACATTCCATTGATGCTCTCTGTGAACTTTTTCCATGGCAATTATAAGACTATGACCGGACTGTATTAATTTCAAGCTGTTGTTGAATCAATGACCAACCAATTAGGTACTTTTCACAATGAAATAAAAAGTAAATCTGGAACCTTTGGCATAGAATCAATCAATCAAGAGGGGATTTTTTTACTTTTTTCAATGTTCAATTGAAATTTGGGATTATAAAAATAAACTTTTTCAATTTTCAGTTGAATTAAGGACTATCTACATTTGCTCAATATTCTATCAAGTTAAATCCCAATTTGTTACAATACCAACCTTATTCAAACATATTCTAGTCCCGTCTGTATTGCTAAACAGGATAAATGGCTCAGCATCAGGATTAATCCTGTTATTCTGCATTTCAAAACGCGAAATATCGATCAGGTTCCTGATGACGCTCTGAGCCTCTCGCTCCCACAACAACGCCACCTCTGAGAACAAAGTAAAATGCAGTCCGACGATCTTATACAGCTCCTTATTATCCGGGCAGTACTTTTTGAGGTACTCCAATAGAGCCGCCTTCAGCCCATTGTCTTTCCTGGAGCCTTTCCTCAGCAGGAACTCGAACTGGTCATTCTCTCTCAAGATCTGAAACACGTAGTTCATTTCCGTGTATCGGCCCACGCCAGTGAGGAGCCTCACGATGAGCTTCCAGCTCCGTAGTGTGAGCAAGTGAGAAATAACAGCCTGGCACTTCTTAAGAATGATCGATATTCCTTCCATGTTGCAATCCGCAGTGAAGCAGTCGTGAGATATCACTAGCAACTCTATAACCAGAGCCAGCTCACTTATTCTGAAGTCTAGATCTGCTAGAACTTGAGATTTGTGAATCGCGCTAGCATATGCGTAGATTTTGTAGCCGAGTACGGAACAGTTGTCTTGCAGAAGCTGGAGAACCATCGGGAATTCTTGGTCTAACTTCAGGTCCCACATTGTGTACGGTTCGGATTTGGATTGGATGAATTTGGTAACAGCATTTATTATTTCTTCACAAATGAAATCTGCCATCTGAAAACGCAGATCCAATCATTGGCAATACTGATACTTAAAGGAATCTGATTGTTCATAATTAGCAGTACACTAAACAAGAATCAGGTATGTAACGGGATTTCAAAAAACAAATCTGCTGAAATATATAACGTTTTTTTAGTATAATTTTTAGTATATATTTGTTATAATTGTTGAGCGGATTTAGAGATGAATATAACTATAAACAGATGTGACTTTGGTTTTAGCGGTGCAGTATGGATTCGCATTTTTATACTATACAGGCCTGATTATTATTTCAATTTCTTTCAATCTTTCTTATACTTTAAACTTGTTAGCCACCGCAACAAAATGGTAACAACATTTAATGAATTTCCCTTATCCTTTGTCAATCACACGGTGCATTTCAAAAGCCAAACGTGAACCTACGAAAATGATTTACAAAAGTTGTAATCAAAGAGAACTGTTGTGATACAAAAATATTAGGTTGTTGTTTTACAACTTCACTCCTGTACATCAATTCACAGTCACTTCCCCAATCATCTTTCAAGTCGAGATCAATGTTTTCAACACAGATGGTACCTTCAGTTCTTACCTGTTCTTTGGACCATTTATAAACGCAGAAAAAATCGTGAACGACTTCCAGTTTATTCAAGCAGTCATCTTCCAGTGCGTCCTTCAGCATTTTCATGGAGTCTCCAGTAGACACGACTAGATGATACGGTATTTCAATGTTGAGGCTGATACGGTAAGTCATGAACACTGCCTGACCCATTTCTATACCGGCAGTCAATTTTTCAGCCAACAGGCATAAAGTCGCCAGTGTGTCTTGGACTGAAGAATCAGTATAGTCAAGTTGAGAAAGGTAGGTTGAACCCGTTGAGGAATGCGAGCCTATGAGAAAAAATGAAACCACTCTTTGATTCAGATAAAAATTGATATTATGTCTTATTGTCCAATACCCTGCCATTTCCCTACAAAAATAGAAAACTTACCGCTGAGTCCTGATATTCTTGATGAAAGCATGCCTCTTCTGTGCCCGAATCTCCTCAACTGGGATCCCTTAGTCAACATCAACCTCTGCTCGGTATTCAACTGATAAGGCAGGATCATACCTTCGGCCAGACTATAGCAAAGCTTCAAAATTTCCAAATTTGCATCGCCGCAGCCGAACATCTTCTCTATCTTCAGAGCCAGCCACATATTCCCAACGTTCAGAGCATCATTCACCATAGTTTTGAGCGAGGCCGAAGCTGCCGCCGTCACCTCGCCATCGTACTTCGTGACGTGCTTCAGCAGGGAGGATATTTCCTTGAATGACATGTTTTCAACGACCTCATCTAGCAGGCTGCTGTCGGACCTCCACTTATCCTCCAGAGCGACGTAGGCGAGCCATTTCCTCTTCTCCAAGTCGAATCTGCTGGATAGTTCGAAACCCTTGGCCCACTCGTGAGACAGCTTCAGCAGCTGGTACTTCTCCAAGCCGGATTCCACCTTGTCCAGGTAGCTCAAGTAGAACTCTATAACGCAATCGGCAGTGACGTTCTCTACCTTGAACCGCTCGTCAGCTCTCTGCCAGAAGTCAGAGTCGTCTTGTCGGCGCTGTTCGTAGTTGTGCTGCCACTGCTTGATTAGGATCAGATCCACTGGTAGATTTTCAGTTCGAGCCAATTTCAAAGCATGCTCGAACAACGAGGCACCGACCAAGCCGTCCAGGCAATCCACAACAGCTTTTCTTCCGTTCCTCTCATCGAAAAACAGAACAATGTCGAACCTCTGGGGGCATTTAGAGTCGTAAACGATCTGCAGTATTTCGAGCAAGCTTTTCAGCTCAGGGCACTTCAAGCAAACTTCCAGTTCGATTTCGCACAGACATTTCAACAATTCTATCTGCTCGTACAAGGATTTCACATTGTACTCGATAGCTAGCGAAAGCAGGCGTAAAGCCATGGTTTTTAGCCAAATTTTATTGTTGAGGTACGTCATTTCGTGATCGGTTTCTGACGATAGAACGCTGTATCTGCGGCATTTCTGAAGAGAATTACTGAAAGCATTCACTTTGGACATCAGGATATTTTTATCGAAGTTTCTATTGATACATAAGTTGAGAAATTCTAGAAAATGTTTGAGTGGATTGGCCTGAAAAAAAAACATTTACGATATCAATGAAAATACTTTAGGGTGTATTCAAGAAACACTTTGTGAAATTTTCACTGAACAGTTCACAAAACCGCATCACGTGTTTCACTTTACAATAGATTCCTTATACGTGTTCATACAGTATGAACACGTCATTGTTCAATTGATTCCTCAGGCATGAGAAACACGCTATTGTTCAATAACTTCACCAGGCGTGTTCAGTATGAACACGCTATTGTTCAATAGCTTCCTCGAATATGTTCATACAGTATGAACAGGCTATCGTTCAATAACGTCCGACACAGTATGAACACGCAATTGTTCAATAGCTTCCTCGGGCGGGTTCATACAGTATGAACACGCTATTGTTGAATAGCTTTCTCAAGCATGTTCATACAGTATGAAAAGGCTATTGTTCAATAAAGTCCGAACACAGTATGAACACGCTATTATTCAATAGCTTCACCAGGCCTGTTCAGTATGAACATGCTATTGTTAAATAGCTTCCTCGAGCATGTTCATGTAGTATGAACAGACTACTGTTCAATAAAGTCCGAACACAGTATGAACACGCTATTATTCAATAGCTTCACCAGGCCTGTTCAATATGAACATGCTATTGTTAAATAGCTTCCTCGAGCATGTTCATGTAGTATGAACAGACTACTGTTCAATAATGTCCGAACACAGTATGAACACGCTATTGGCCAATAGGTTCCTCGAGCATGTTCATGCAGTATGCTATTGCTAAAGTCCGACAAAGTATGAACACGCAAATGTTCAATAGCTTCACCAGGCGTGTTCAGTATGAACACGCTATTGTTAAATAGCTTCTTCGAGCATATTCATACAGTATGAACAGGCTATTGTTCGATAGCTTCATCGGGCGTGTTCAGTAATAGCTTCATCGAGTCTGTTCATACAGTATGAACAGGTTATTGTTCAATAACGTCTTCACACAGTATGAACATGCTATTGTTCAATAGCTTCCTCGAGCGGGTTCGTACAGTATGAACACGCTATTGTTCAACGTCTTCTCAGAGTATGAAAACGCTATTATTCAATAGTTTCCCAGTTTCCCCATGCGTGTATGTTCATACAGTATAAATATAACGTCCTCTCACAATATAAACCCGCTATTGTTCAATAGCTTCCTCGGGCGTGTACATACAGTATGAACACGCTATTGTATAGTGAAGTACGTGTTGCGGTTTTTGCAGGCTTTTT
>WOGR01006054.1:0-13358 GCA_015342045.1 Leptinotarsa lineolata | reverse complement strand
TGTCCCACAAAAAAGTATGGACCAATTACATATTCTCCAACGATGGTTCCCTAGGAATTTATCGACCACCTATATTGATAGTCCACCTGTCTCAATAAGTGGGGATTTTCTGTCGAATAATAATGCTAATTATGTTGATTCACAAATCCACTTTTATGGAATATCGATTCATCCGATCATAAAATGTTATTGAAAAAAATATTCGTTTCGTCGAATTTTCCCATGGCCCAATTGCAAAATCTCTCTCTTTTCTTAAAATCGGCATACAGTAGTTCTTGATGTAATCGAACGTGATACTGATGAAAGCGATGTTTCTTCAAAACTCGTTGCACTGATGTCTCACTTTCCTAAAATTAAAAGAGAGATATTCAAGATTTTTTCACATACTCAATATCTAATGACTCATTTGGGGTAACTGGTTTTAATTTGAATGTACTATATACCCGTCTTAGATACATTACTAAGAAATTCAAATATGTTTATAGACAAGTACTTGTATTTCGCTAGAGGTGGGAAACAACAACTGAACACTTTTCTTGTTGTTCGTTTCGCCAATTAATTTTGGTGGCTCATAAGGCCCAATTCACACAGAACGGACGTCTGGCGGAGACGAGGCACGGATCTTTGTCCCTTCCGCGTCCCTCTCGTGTAAACAAATGGTCCAATGTTCACGAAAGTGACTTGGCGCGGGCGGTCGCCCTCTCGTCACAGAATAATAATATAACTACATTATTCTGTGCTTTCGTCTTCGTCCCGTCTCTTTGTCTTCTCTCCTAACGTCTGGCGCTCCAGTCCCTGGTCACGTGTTTATGCTCAAAAATGCGGGATGATGTTGACTTCAACATACAATTTTGAGAAAGACGTTGGCAAGTATCTTTGTTTATTTTATTTTAATCGTTCTTATTATTGTAATAGAACTCCCTAAGACCGAACCTGGCAGAAAATTGCTGATTAAATACACCAAATCCAACATATATTCATCATCTTCGTCACTGCTTGAAATAGTCATTTTTCACATTTAGTCCTTCCTACACTGTAGGTTAATCTGTTGAAAAAATCTATTTTTTTTTAAAATCTGTTTTTCCGTTAATCAGCTGTAGCCCACATACGAATGACAACTCTCAGAAGTTGAGAAACTTGTGCGAGCTAAGGACTAACGAGGTCTTACCTTTTAACGTGTGATTCCTAACACGGTTGCAGAATCATCCCAGCTTTAACTAGATGAATTCTCTCTAGAAAAATATCTGGTCGAGGCCGGAATCGAACTCACGACCCCTTCCGATCGTGAGTCAGGTGCACTACCACCACGCCAATTCCACTCACTATAGTAGAATATCGGGTTTCCACATCACTCAAAGTGCATGAAATATAAGCAATTGGTTTGAGTTATTTATTAGGGAATTCGTGGATTAAAACTGAGTTAGTATCCTTCGAACTTGCATCACTTGTGACTACTACTGGCAATTCATGATTGAAATGTACCAGAGTATCTGATGAACTGAATATATACTTCAATTCATGGAAAAATTTTCCATCATCACCTGTCCACTTGAATAGTGAGTTGTTTTTCAGGTGTTTGTATAATGGAACGCAAATAACATGTAGATTTGGTACAAAACGCCCATAATAAGTTATCGATCCCAAGAAAGATTTGAGTTCACTTTGTAGGAGTTAGCATATCACTTATAGCTTCAATGCGTTCTGATGTAGGATGTTATCCTTCTGCGTCAATTTTGTTACCCAAAAATGTCACACATCTTTGTTACCATCTACACTTTGATTGTTGTGTTCGAACTCCTGCTAACTGTAACCTTTCTGAAATTTGTCTCAGTTGTACCATATGTGAATCCTTGCCTGGTGCAGTTATCAAAATATCTTCCAAATAGAAAACTGTTCCGTCAATATCTGCTAGAAGTTGGTCCATTAAGTTTTGAAATGAAGATGGTGCAAAAATTTACCTCGAAAGAAAGTCGTTTTCTAGAGATAATAACTTTGAATTGTTGATATAACTGAATATTTTCTTGAATCAGGATGAACTTGCAGCTAGAGATATGCATCTTTCAGATCGATTTTGGAAAAGTATCGGCCTCCGCTGAGTTTTGACATTATATCTTCAAAACGCGGAAGAGGGTAATAATTTATTTTCACATATGGATTTATTGTTACTGAAAACTCCCCAGAAATGCGAATGCTTCCAATCGATTTGACTGACAAATCTATGGGTGTCGCCAATTCAATAGGTGTAATAGTTGTAAATCAGTGTTATTGTATTTATCTTGTTTGAATTTATTACTTCTGTCGTTACGTTCAAGAGGTTCTGAAACCCAACTTGATCGTTTGAAGCCTGGATTTTCTGCATTTGTATTTTTAACATCAAACTGTCCTGTTTGAAGGCGATTGACAATGTTCCGTGGTGAATTTCATTAGTTCGGACGGATGTAATCTAATTGATTTCTGTTGCCGGGCCATGCTGTTGATACCAAAAACTAGTTGATCTCGAAGACGTTCCTTCAACCTATTGGAAAATTCGCAATTTCCTGTCAGTCCACGGAGAGTGTTCATGAACTGCGTAATGTCTGTCTATGACTCACTTGATGAAGAAAAGTATGTTGGTGCCCTTTTCTTTGACCTATCGGAAGCTTTTGGAATTATTGACCCCGATATTGTGTACAATAAACTATACACAATGTGTTTTAGAGGTATCTTTCTACAGTGGCTCATATCATACTTGACTCCAAGGAAAATACATGTTAAAATTGGTAACTGTTACTCTCAATCATATGGCATGAACCCAGGAGTTTCTCAAGGCTCTATTTTGGGACCACTTATCTTTTTACTATATATCAATGATATACCAAATCATATAAACACAAATTGTATTGTCTTATATGCGTATGATTCAACTTTAGCAATTGATGCTGATAGCCCCAAGGAACTTCAAGAAAAGCTCAACGTATTGTCGTTTGAATTCACAACCTGGTGCAAAAAAAATCATTAATTGTGAATTCAAGCAAAACAGTGGTGATGCAATTTTACTACAGAACAATCAAAAAAATTATCCCACCTTTGGTCAGGGTAATAAAAGAGAATAATGCATCATCAGACAATGTCAAATTTCTTGGTGCGTTCATAGATAGCAACATGGCATGGGAGTCAAGTAGGTATAGCTCAAGTGAATGAAAAAGTTTATTCGAGGACTATGCTATTAGACAATTAAGATCTGTACTTGAAAGAAAACAGCTCCTAAATGTTTATTTTGCCCTTATATACTGTCACATCTCCTATAATATCGCTGTGTAGGGTTGCCCCTCCAAGCTTCTTAGAATTTGTGTGTCCCAGAAAAGGGTTATGCGACTAATTTTCAAATTAGAGTACCGAGAGTCTTGCAAAAACATTTTATTGAAAAAAGAATTATATGTATATAAGTGGGTATATACATTTATCACTACCAAAACTCATTCGTACTCATCGAGATATGGTAAATAAGGCTTCACAAACACTCTACATCGTTTTTTGAAAAGTGTCAATCTTTGCAAGTGCAGAATTTTTCAATAATCTTCCTCTAAACATAGGAAATGATAATATTTTCGATGTCAAACTGAAAGAGTTTTTGATTAACGGTTGCTTGAACAGTACAGCAGAATATTTGAGTTAACATGAGAACTGATAATTTAAGAGTTGCTAATGAAATTTTATTTATGAAATATTCTATCTATAGCATTGTTCTTTTCAAATGGTATCCTTCAAAAAACTGTGAATAATTTCCGTGGCAACGTTAGTTTAAAACGACTTGTCAAATCGTTTCGTATATTACAACATTAGTTGTCAGTATTTTAATTCAAGTTTGAAGTAAGTTAACTTCAAGTATGACAAATGGTTGGATTAACGGAAATGCATAAAATAACAGTTTTACAAATGATTGGTTACGAAGATGAAACTCGAACACAACAGGAAGTAGCTCGCCTATTCCATGAGAAATTTTCTAATTTACAACCTATAGCTCAAGGAACAATAAGCACAATAGAGAAGCAGTTTTGCGAGTTTGGTCATGTGGGGAAGATAAAAAAAGCAGCTGCCAATGCAATGTGATGCTTGAGTTTGAGGAAAACCCACATACATCGAGTAGACAGGCATACACTACATTCAATGTTAGCCATACATCGATAGTAAACATATTGAAAAAAAAAATAAAATGCATTCGTATGAAATGATACCTACTCAGGAGCTCATGAAAGACAATTTTGATAGAAAAAATTATTTTTTTGAGCAAATGATGGACATGTTGGATAACGATATTATCTAATTAGAGGACGTTATGTTTTCTGATGAGTGTACTTTTTCTCTTAACGATCATGCTAATCGGCAAAATTGCCGCTACTGGTCTACGGAAAATCCTCACTGGATAAGACAAGAACACACGCAATACTCTCAAAAGGATAATATTTGGGCAGGGATTCTAGGAAACAATATCATTGTTCTTTTTTTCATTGAGGGCAACTTGAATGGCGATAATTATTTGGCACTACTCCAAAATGATGTCATTCCACGTTTAGAAAAATCATATCCTGATTCAGGAAACCCTCAAGTTCCAGTGAATACGATATGGTGTCAGCAGGATGGAGCACCACCACATTACCAAGTTAATATTCGGCAATACATCGATACCACATTTCCCAATCGGTGGATAGGGAGGCGAGGATCGATTGAATGGCCAGCGAGATCACCTGATCTTTCATCATTAGATTTATTTTTATGAGGATATGTAAAGAGCGATGAGTTCAAAACTGAACCTTCAGATTCGAATGACTTAATAATGCTTGCGAATAGGTCGGTCACGCCTGATGTGCTGAATAATGTTAGAAGACAGTTTTATTCGACATTAGGATGTTGCCAAGTCGTTCGCGGTGAACATTTTGAACATCTGCTTCGTTAACATCCATAGTTCTTTCAGTTATTCTATTACGTTTTCCATTACATTTTAGTTTTTGAGTGTATTTTGTCGAATTTCGGTAAGCACAAGATTTTAATTTATTTTATCTTAATTGTTGCAATAAACTTGAAAGCGATAACATTTTTGAATAGAGAATGAAGAGACCTGTGAAACGAAATATCACGAACCTATACTTCTCATTGAAAAGTTGGGAGTTGTACCTGTCATTCGAAGGGGGTTGAAAGTAGGGGTGGCATTTTTGCGTAGAAGAATGTCAAATAAAAATATAAATTTGACGTGTTTCGGGATTTTTTTAAATATGTACAGTAACCACTCGGCTTTTACACATCATATGTATGTATTTTATTTTCCATGTGACGTATATTATATCATTTTGTGATTTTGAAGAGTTTAACAAAAATTATTATTATTATTTTAATGGTTTCACTGTCCTTCCGATAACAAAGCGCAAATGTTACTCTCTTAGACAAAATATATTTTGTCATACCATGATATTTGTTAAGTACGTTCATGATATCGTCAAAAGATTTTGCTGTCACTTCATCTTCATGGCTTAAAATGATCAACCAGAATTTCAAAATCTTCAAGTCCTACCTTGCTCAAAAGCAGTCAAGCCCTCTAACGATGAAATATAAGTAATTAGTCACAAATGAATAAATTCTCCATAATATTTTTTCCACTTTCTCAACATTTCTATCGGTTGTTGATGTGCTGGAGCGTGTAGGGCGAGCATCGTAATTCACATTTTCTCGACCTTCTATGAAAAGCTTGTATCATTTGTAAATATTTTTCTGACTCAGAGTATAATCATCATATATCACTGTCAATATTTCAAGACCTTTTGAGTACTTTCCATTTTTACACAAAACTTGATGCAAATTCTTTGGTACAATTTTTTTGAAAGCAGAAAGTCGCCAAACACTTCTGACTTTTATGACTCTCACCAACGAAGTAAACATGCTAAACAGCTGAAACTGTGAACATATGTTGGAAACAAATGTACCAACATAAAAAATTAATAATCGCTTTTCGAATGTACGTTGCCCGCGAAATTTGAAGTTCGCCTTATTTATTTGAACAGACCTACCTACGGATTTCTGAATTTGGTGTCAGTGTACAGAACCGCAAAACTTGTCAAAGTTACAAGAAAGTAAATGGTTTTCTGGAAATATATTTCATTATACTTTTTCATGAGTAATATACACCCAAAATAATACGTTGAAGAGTTATTCCGGACTAGAAAATTAGTTTAATAACCAACCAGTATTGGCATTTTGAGTTATTTTTTATGTTACGAAGAGTATTGAAAAAGGAAAAAGAAACATGGCACATATTTTTTTCCCACCAAGAATAATCTTTGCTGTGTTTGTGATCAAGAGAATTTCTACCACTTTCCAAATAACTCATATCTGCTTCTTCTCAATCACAAACATACATCTAACAAAAATTCTGTCTTCTCAGCTCATGATACTTGTGTGAATTGTGTTGTGTCTACGAAATATTAGTGTGTTGAACATACATGCTGTCTAAGTATGAGCATGCTTCTATGCTACTTTCATAACATCAGAGACTCCCCATTAATCAGCTTGCCATAATTCCTAAGATGCTCGGCGAGCTCTAATCATGTCATATCTTGTTAGCGGAGATAACTAATTAGTAATGTGGATTTTGACTTGAATCATTAATGAAATACAACATTTACATTTGAAGTTTTGTCAGAAAAATTAACATTATTGTAAAAGACTTGGCTTTGTGGTACAGTTCTTCAACTATCTCGAATATTTTGTTTTTATAATAACAAATGTTGAAAAGCCATTCTATTGTATCTCAACTCCGATGAAAGTGTTACCAAGTAGCTAATTATTAATATACAGGCCGTTTTTTTTAGCTGACATTACTATTGCTATCTCGGAAACGGTGGGTCGTACAAGAACGGTTAAATAGAACAAAAGGTACCTTGTCAAAAAACTTTCTGCTTTACTTTATGTGCTTCATAATCTGGGCGAACTTATTTTTCAGTGCAACGTTTCATCCATTTAATTCCATCATCAATATATGTTTTATAAATACGGACCTGTATATTGTTTTATACAGTTTCGTAGTCATTATAATTAAAAATTCGTTGATGTATCACAATATCTATATTTCCCGACGTTTCTTCCCGAAACCACATCATCACTATCATTTTTTATTGAGAGCTCAATTTCCGAATGTTACTGAAATCCAAAGTTCTCCTGTCGATAATGTCGTTCATTGAGATTATAAATATTTGTATTCAATGAAATCCAACTAAATTTCTGTCAGGGTCGTCTTGAAAAAGAGAGACCAACAATCTTTGTATCAATACCAAGACATTCATAATTTCCAAATGTCTTTTGAAAATTTGTAGCCACCCGAAAATTTCTGTTTAGAAAATGAGGATATCAACAAGAATTAACTAATGAAGATACTGTAATAAAAAGTCGTAGATGATTTTCACGAGGAACATGATAAGCGATAATTTCTTTTTTTGAAGTAAGCCATGGAATACATGAATGTGAATGTCAAATTGATTGTCATACACAAAATAAAAGTTATTTAAATCGTTGAGCGATTTCAAGGAAGAAACATGAATTTTTCCAATGACAAAAAGTGGATATGCTTTTTGTATATTCGAGATGTTTGAGGAATGCAACCAAATCTCTAGCAATGTATCAAGAATTGTATCCTGAACGACGACAACCTAATCATAGATATTTTCAACGAATCGAAAATACTTTATTGAAATATGGATCTTTTGAAAAACCCTGCGGAAGAAAATGTACGGGTATTGAATGTGGTGGCCATAATGAATTCGGCGTTTTAGGTGAACTCAAAGAGGATTCAAAATAATGATAAAGTGACATTAATTTGATTTAGGATTTATGGAAAATATCTCTGAGGGAGATTGCTCATAATTCGGTCATATCCACTACGTCTGTACGGAAAATTTTGAAGAAAAATAAATTCAAGACTTATCGAGTCAGGAAAGTTCATCATTTGCGTTGAACGGACTTCAACAAAAAAGTTTTTTGTAGATGGCTCATTAGAAAATTTCGCCAAGATAATGAAATTTGTAAAAAAAAATTGTGGTGTGAAGAAAGTACATTTACCAATAACGGATGGTTCAACAGGAATATACATTATCATTGGCGACAAGAAAATGAATATTTACATAGAGTTACCAATTTTCATGAGAGATATGGTGTTTACGTATGGCTTGGTGTTCTTGATAATAAAATTATTGGCCTCCACTTTTTTGAACATCTCTGACCGGAGAATTATACTTGGATTTCTTATCAGTGACTCTAATTGAGTTATTAGAAGATTTGCCACCTAGCCTCATTAGAAAATATGAGTATTTCCAACACGACAGAGCTCCACCACATCGCAGGAGAATCTGCAGAGATTTCCTCACTACAACTATGCCAGGAAGGTGGATAGGAAATAATGGTCCTATTGAATGGCCACCACGTTCACCGGACCTTTCTCTTCTAGATTCGTCGTTGTGGGGCTTCATAAAAGATCAAGTATTCAGAACAAATTTTGAAAATATTGAAGAATTGAAAGATTCAATAAGGAGTGCCTGCATCACTATCACTCCACAGATGTTAGAGAACTGCCACAAGCACACTATTTCTAGAGCAAGTATTTGTTTAGGACATGATGAAAGACAATTTGAACATTTGATGCGATATCGCGTGAGATGGTAACTTGAAAAATGTAACGTGAGACATTCCGTTATGGTGTTCATTTTCTATCACTTATTATTTCGTTACATTCTCTTTCGCAACTGTCTTTTTGTCAATGTGATGTATTAACGATACTGTTAACTATGTGTTACAACAATAGTTTGATATTTGATTTCTCATTGTATAAAAAAAGTTAAATGATAGAATATTGATGATGTGATTTCTGGAAGGAACGTCGAGAAAGACATATGTTGTGAAATGTCAACGAATTTGTAATTATACTGACTACGAAAATGTATAAAAAATATAAGGGTCCGTATTAAAAAAAAATATATTGATGATGAAATTCAATGAACGAAACATTGCATTGGAAGAAGAGTTCACTCAAATTATGAAGCACATGAAAATGAAGGCGGTAGAGCATAAAAATAAAATCTGTCATTTTCAGTTTTTTGCAAATATCTCAGAAACCGCTGATGATTTTATAGATCTGAAAATACCAGGGTGTTGCATGCCTAAATAGGCAAATTTTATTTATTTAACCGTCCTTGCAAGATCTACCATTTCCGAGATAGCAATAGTGGTATCAGTTAAAAAATACGGCCTCTGTATAGTAATAACCTGAAAAAAGGAAAAAAATCAAAACAGCAGGAATGTATAAATTACAGGATTTTGTATAGATTAGTTCATACCACGACACAATAGAATGGATATTCATTGACATATGGAGTTACGAAAACGCATTACATCAAAACGAAAACACTTCAGAAACAACCTATTATTTATAAACGATATCTTTTTGTCTGCAGGTTCCAGGCATCGTACAAAGTTAGAGAGGAAAGAATACAATGACTTCGTAAATACTCCAAGCAATAAAGGAATTTGGATATTGGTTTTCTGTGCTGTTTGCATATTCATCGATCTGTTATTGTTATTCAATACAGATTGGAGAAACTAAGGAGGAGCAATTCTAAAATCCTAGAAATTTCGTCCATTAGTATGTGTGCATATTTTTAATAATGTAATGAACTTTTTCGTGTTATTTATTATTTATTAAATATTATATACATCTCTGTCAATAGTGAAAAAAATTAAATTATTGTTATATAAAATCTGTTTGAATTTTATAGAATTGTGAAATCAAATCCACGCCACCCTATATTGGGAAAATACTGATGTTAGATCAAAAGTCCGGTTATGTCAGCAGTGAAAATCCGAAGTCGAATAAATTGCCATATCAAATATTCAATTTTTCAATGAATTTCGTTAGTTTGAAAAATAATATTTTTCTAGAAAAGATTAATCTATGTTTTTGAATGTTCATTCAAAGTTTATGTTGAAAGTAGTTATTTTGGATGACTTTTTTGTTTGTTATATTGAAAACATATTATAAATAACGTGGGATAGCCACATTTTGAGTTTCAAAACGTCTAGATTGAAATATAACTACTGAAATTATCATCAATAGAAAAGACAGTCTAATATAATATCGAGGTTCAGAACTCATTTACATTCGACTTTTTCATTCAGAAAATAAGTCATCAACAGTGTTTTGTATTGACATATCAACATTATATCGCAGCATCAACTCAATGATAAGTTTTAATTATATGCGAGTCTCCAATTGGTAATGGAATATCATTACTACTTTCCTATTTGTATTCATTATTTTGAAAAAATAATCCATCGTTAACATCGATCGATGTAGCAGCTCGTATAATTTGATGATAGTGTACAGCTCTATGAAATTTCGTTTATTGATTCCAAGAAATATATGTTCATAGAGGGACAGTAACATGAATAATATATACGTACAAATATGGACTCGGTCAAAATTAGTAACTAACAAAGGTCATGACTGAATCAAAATTTGAATTGATATATTCAGGGAAGATTTTTTCTCGGGGAAAAAGCTTTTGGCTTCAACTTTTCCAACTTATGCAAAAAAATGTGTGAAACTTTCAAACGAAGGAAGAAAACAATCGAGTTCAAAATGAACTATCACACTAGCATAATAGAAGTTACTCTCACATAAAATTTGTTTTCTATAAAAATTGTTACTTTTGTGAGATTAAGGAATGATACTAATTTTGTACATACCCAAAATTAGTATCATCATCTTCAAGTCACGTTGCGCATAATGGAAGAATATTACGTACTTACTGGTTAGATTTTTGTAATACTGTCAACAGTATATGCCTATCGCACACCAAACACTGAGTCATGCGGAGAGAAGAGAGATAAGCGTCTGTTCGATGGAAGAGGAAGATCCCACCTTCCGCTGACATATGCCAGGAAGAAATAGGAGCCTGACAGACTGGCACCGTAACGCGTTACGCAACGAAGCGGTTCACCCTCACATAAGAAGTTATCACTTCAAAAACAGTTGTTCTATAGTATTCTTTCAGATAATTTCTGAAAGTAGTCAAGAAAGTAAAGGATTATACTCAACAAGATGGATTATTGTTTATATGCGTCATTACATAGTATAAAAGAAAGTCGTTTCACGCTCAAGTGTATAAAACGACGCAAGGAGTTTGATGCATGTTTTTTTATAGACTGATTCAAGAAGGTTTATATGTGAATAATAGGGTAGAGAAACACTGATAATTTTGGAGTTTTCTGATGTGATGTGAATTCACTATTTTTCACTCACATTGCAAACACCGGCTAAATCCTACGAGATATATCGAAAAATATACTACAGTATTCTACATCCTGAAAAGGTCTACAAAAAAGTCCGCGACGGTAAATGTCTATCTCTTAGGGATAACCCACAATAACTATTTATCATCTTTTACTTTCAACGAGAAACAATTGTGAATTTCAGCAATACAGCATTATTCCTTATCCAATCAAATACTTTAAGTACATTGTGCATTATGAAGATCCACAGATCCACATGGCCCTCTACAGCATGTAATTCAATTGGATATTTTCGAAGATATAACAGATTCAAAATGCAAGGACATAGTGGTTGCTTGATATATTTGATATTTTAGCTATTCATTATAATTCTATTTGTTCGTTCATAGATTTCGCTTTACATTAGAATCATAAGAGACAAAAAAAGTCCGAACTGATGAAATTCATCATGACACATTGTCAGAACAACTTTCAAACAAACATTAAACTATTTATTCCGCGAAAAGTTCTCTTCAGCAATAGTATACAGATTTTGAGCCATCGAAGCCCCAGTTTGCTCAACAAGTTCCCGAAAAACCCCTTTGTTCATCTGCAGAAGGACAAACGGATGATCAAATTCCACTGCTTCTCCACCGTCCATAACCAACACCTTATCTGAATCCATAATAGAGTGCAGCCTGTGAGCAATGGTTAAAACGGTACAGTTGGAAAATTTTTGTCTTATGGTATTCTGGACCAGAGCATCTGTCTGCGGGTCTACGTTGGCTGTGGCCTCGTCTAGTACTAGAATTTTGTTTTTGCGTACTATGGCTCGAGCAAGACATATGAGCTGCCTCTGCCCCACACTGAAATTGGAGCCGCCTTCACTGACCTTACTGTCTAAACCTTCAGGCAGTTCATTCACTACGTTTTTAAGTTCTACTTGTTCAAGGGCATCCCATAGTATCTGAAAATGCAGAATGTATGAGAGAACATGTTATTTCTGAAACTTTCATTCGATTATTGCTTGTGATTTAGATCACAAGTGACATGTCAGATGATTTCAGTTCAATTTCGTGTATTGAGGTGACATTCGTTTCGTAATTTCGTACATAGAAATTTACGGTTTGAGATACCAAATAATTCAACAGTTATGAATAATAATCCACTAAAACGTTTAAAGGGGTTCGTTTTTGCGAATATCTCGAAAGCTATTGTTATACAAAATTTGAAAAAATATACTTGAAGATTAGTTAATTTCCTAAAAATTTTTGTTTTCTGAAACTATTACACTGGTTTCAATTAAGCAGGGAGAATATGGACAGTGAGTGGTTTGGTATGCGGGGTCTGTTAAAAATAAAGGTGAATTTTTACTCATCTGTGAAAATAATGATTCATTCATCTATTTTAATTTTTTTCTCTTCAAAGTAGTCCTTCTCAGATATAATATACTTGTGCCAGCGTATTTTTCAATCTTCGAAGCAGTTCTGATATGTCCTTTTTGATATGTCCTTGAGCTCTCTCAGCGATTCAGTTTCAATCTCCTCGATCATCGCAAAACGTCATCTTTTCATGAATCTCACCAATCTTGCCAACAGAAAAAAGTCGCAGGGGACCAAACCTGGTGAATATGGTGGCTGAGAAATGATTACGTTGTTGTTTTTGGCCAAAAAATCACGAACATCATCTCTTTACAATACCAGAAATTTTCTTTGCATTGCTTCGTGCAAGCAGCGTATAACTTCAAGATAAAACTTCTTATTGACCAAACGTCCCTGTGGAAATAAATCTTGATGCACTTTGCCACAGTAATCAACGAAAACAGCGAGCAAAACTTTGGCATTCGATCGAACTTGGCGCGCCTTTTTGGTCTTGGCTCTTCTATTGGGACGATTGGATTTTGGTTTCGATATCAATCACAATCATATATTCATGACTCTCCATTAGTTATAACTCTTTTGAATAAATCTGGATAGCCGTTGACGTCATTCAACAATTCCTGATCGATGCTCACGCAACGGTTTTTTGGTCAACATTCAGCAAATTTGGAACAAACTTCGCTGCCACACACT
>WOGR01006053.1:0-13360 GCA_015342045.1 Leptinotarsa lineolata | reverse complement strand
GCCTTGTCAGGTAATCAGTTGTATTGGTACCTGTATTTGTACCTGGAACATTAACAATCTTGCTACCTGTTGTCATTCTGTTCGTTATTCTCGAATTCCTTAAAATTCCGTGGTAAAAAACATAGAAAGTTTCCATTTCTCATTTTTCACTTGAAAAAAAACCTTTAATTGCCCACTAGACACTAGACCCAATCACAGGAAGGTGTGAAAGATAAAGAATTCGAAATTTATGCATAAAATAGTCCTTGTCGTTCACAGAAAATGTATTTTGAACATTATTTGACACTTTTTTTAAATATCAAAAAAAACATGGCAAATTTTAATTTCTCTAATTCCAGATGACTTGGATCCAGACAAGGTTATAGCAACCGACGGTGGTAGATATGATGTGAATATTCTTCGAAGGCAACGAACACCTGTCTATTGGAATGGTAATCCTACAGAGGTTCAGAGGTGTTCCTGGTTTTATCGGAACGCCAGTGGCAGTAAAATGTTACCCTACGAAGAAAATGTTGCCAATATGTTGGAAGAGGAGTACAAGTCTGCTTTCGAAACGAACACATGGCACAGAAAAATCGAATTACCCAGTGGAGAAGCCATTGTATTCCATGGACCAGATGCGATAGTCCTTTTTCCACGCACGCCAAGTCCTGATGCTTGGGGTAACACGCAAGTAAGTACTGAAACCATATACAATGACCAATACAACAGTCATACATATATACAAACATATTGTCTAATCCGGAGCCCCCCTGTACTCGGTAGTAGTTGACTTATACCGATCCAAAGTCCTTTTCCCACCACTTGACTTAGAAACGATCTTGGACCTTGCACATTGGGTTTGTCCTTGAATTGCGTTATTTGGCTTCGCGCGTTTCTGCCCCCTCGCCTCAACACTTTTGGTCCTGACCTTGAGGTTTGTGCGCGTCATATGATCTTGATGTTTCTTAATGTTCTACTCCTCAACACATGTTACTGAGGACTAGAGAAAGCGTACCCTCGGCCCCCTTCCCTTGCTGATAATTCCTAAATATGCTTTCACACTCAGTTTAGATTTCTTAAAGTATTCGAATAGGTGATGATTATTTGATTAGTTTAAAGGCAACAGTAATTAATCCAAGGAGTGAACATCATCGTCGTTGTTATGGAGGTGAACATATTGTATATTCTCGAATTATTATTTCCCTATATTTTTAAAATGAAGGATTTGAAATTTGACATTGAGAAGATTCATTTCGCGATGATTCAATAAAGTGAAGCTTTAGAGCAGGCGCCTATAACATCCCTGGTTGATAAATTGAAAAAATAACTCTCATGGCTCTCAAAACGTGTTACAGAGCAATTCACGGAAGACATAATTCGTGAAGTGAATTCATGAAAAGCTAAATTCATGTTTACATATTATGTAGGTCAGAGTTCTCAGAATTATCCCGGTGCTAAAACTCGTTCATTGTTAAAATTTGCTGTGTTAGATTAAATGTTCTGGTCATAGGCAGTACTATATAATCGGACAAATTCGACATTGCCCTGCAAAACGTTTGTCGGATTACCACGGGTCCACTGTATACTAGTCAACAGTCAGCATGGTTTCAGAACAAAGCTCCTATTGGAAAAGCTATCCGTTATTATCACAACCACAGACTGTAAACCTTTCATAGTGTGAATCTCACAGTAAACTGTATTAGTAAGAATTCAGTTCTTTTCTTAGGTTTTCTATGTGTGTTCTTGGATATATATTCCCAAAAAGTACTCTCTATGTTTCTCATTGACTTATTTTGTAATATAATAATAATAATAAATGGTCTTTATTCATCGTACACAAATTACAAGATTGCCGATGAAAGGCGAAGTTCAGCTTACGCTGTTTTTCAACTTGACGTACTAACTTAAAGTGAAAAAAAAATTAAAGGTATATAAAAAGAGAAAGAAATAAAATAATAAGTAAATGTTTACAAATTACAAGTTAGCCCTGAAGGATATTGCTATATAATCCATCACAATGAAAGAATATAATTAATTGGATAGGGTAGAAAGAATATTCGACTAAGAGTTATATTATGAGGGAATCAATAATCAATAACCAGTAAGGAAACAGCCAAAAGTTTTTCTGCAGTTCAATGTGATCGTAAAGGATTCAATAAATTATTATTATTATTAAGAAAATCCTTAGTTGATTTTAAATAAATTCTTAATTTCTTCTTGAAATTAAAAATGAAGTAGTGCCTGAATTCACTGGGTAGAGAGTTATATGTTTTAATTGAATTGTAAATAAAACTGCGCGTGAATAGAGAGGAGGAGTGTCTAAGAATAATGAAAGTATTCTGGTTGCGAGTGTAAGATTTATTCTGTGATGAAAAAGTCACATATCTCTAGTAATATTTGATTTGCGAAAACCATCGTTCTCAATTATCATTTATTTCAGAGTCAGCAACGTCCAAGAACAGTCAGACGTGGAGTGGAAGATTTCGTTATAGATGAAGGCGAACCAGTTGAGGTTGATCACATTTTATTCATGGTTCACGGTATCGGATCTGTCTGCGATCTGAAATTCAGAACTGTTGAGGAAGTTGGTAAGAAATAAAGAACTGATTTTTGACTGGTTCTTTCTCAAAATCTGTGTTATAGTTGATGAATTCCGAAGTATTGCTTTCCAACTCGTTCAGTCTCACTATCGGTCATCTACTGAAGAAGGAAAAGTTCATCGAGTGGAAGTACTTCCCATCAGCTGGCATGATAAGTTGCATTCCGTTGAAACCGGAATAGACAAACAGTTGCGATCTATTACTTTGGAAAGTATCACCAGAATTAGAAACTTCACCAATGAGACTCTACTGGATATACTCTTCTACACTAGCCCGGTCTATAGTGAGAAGATTGTTTCGACCGTTGGAAATGAGCTCAATAGGATTTATGATTTATTCAAACAGAGGAATCCAAATTTCAATGGTGGGGTATCCCTTGGAGGTCACAGTTTGGGAAGTTTGATACTGTTTGATCTGCTCTGTCATCAGGATTCAAAACCAGAACCCGCTGAAGAAGAACAAGGTGAGGATTACAAAAAAATCATTGATAATTATAATATAGTAGTTGTATTGTATGAAAATTGCCAGCAGATTGATTTATAATTTGAATTTCCCGTGTATTTATTGGATAACGATGTCCTCTAATTTCTTCCAGAATAATTATGCCCAGAGCAACATAGCTAACTAGGTAACTATTTAGACAATCTACAGAAAAGTGAATGTGACAGTCAATATAGTTAGTTGAGAATTAATTCAGGAGTTCCACAGGGTTCTTTTCCTGTGTGTGGGCGACAGTCAGTCTAGTCGAGTGAAAATAAAATCAGGTGTTCCCCAGGGCTCTATTCGTGACCCTTTGCTATGTTCCATATATACATCATATCTGCTATCCAACTTTTTCTAAAGAGGTACAAAACTAAAGCTATGAAATAAGAATAAGGAGCATATTTTGCCGTTGCAGTTCTGATATAAACAATTTTTGTTCTTTTAACCATTCCTAAATATTCAAGGGATAATATATATATCATCTTTTCTCTAAATGATATTCCTATAGATTAATTTATTGAACCATATGAGATGTTTTTATGAACAAGAGCAGAATTGTCTTTTCTGATGCCTGAAAGTCAAAATCTCATGCGAGAAATGAATGTTTCGTCTTCAAAAGTATCCAAGAAGATGCCGAGGAGAAGTTGAAGACGAGTGTTTTCAGCCAAAGTCTATTATATCAGTATCTTTTGACATTTTTGAGAGCGATTGTAATGTGGAATAGTTGGAGTACAAACTGAATAGAAAAAAGTGATTTTCATGTAATTGAATGTTCATATGTTTGAAAGTAGTTGTTTCAAGTGAGCTTTTTCTTTCAGTTTATTCAAAAAAACTTACATGTACATGATCTACACATCTACAGCTGTTCTATGATGGAGAAGAAAGCCAAAAAGTTGTTTTTCCTGAAATGATTAGTCATGACTCACCTCTGAACACCTTGCACTACATTGCATTACCCAATTCCGCTCTGACGCTGCTCAAGAACGGCGGTTGTGTTCCACAAGGATCAATTCTGAGACCTTTACTGTTCACAATATATACTTCTTCTCTTGTAACGTGTGTTCAAAAATGTTCTGTTCATCTTTAAGCGAGCAACGCTCCATTCCGGGACACAAATCAGCAAAGAACAGAATGTATAAATTTGCTTTGTAAATTAATAGAAATGCTAGGCTAG
Organism: Leptinotarsa lineolata; assembly: GCA_015342045.1. Taxonomy (NCBI): domain Eukaryota; kingdom Metazoa; phylum Arthropoda; class Insecta; order Coleoptera; family Chrysomelidae; genus Leptinotarsa; species Leptinotarsa lineolata. Next base: position 9,121 of record WOGR01006053.1, on the reverse strand, counting down.
CATATACAAATATTTCAATAATTTTTTTCATCAACTGTTTCATTTTATGTCTGTTCAGTTACAAGAATTATAAATACAATATCTTTTGTCGCAACTTGTGTAAACAATCACTTTTGTTTTGCAGTTTCAGGTGAAGATGTTTTTCCTCCAGAAGAAAAATCCAAACCTCCTCCATTCGAACGGAAAATAAGTCGTCGAATAAGTTACATGATGGGATCCGTTGGAACTGGCCAACCACAGATAAATTATCCTCGACTGGAGTTTGAACCGAAGGCCTTCTTTGCTTTGGGGTCACCGATAGGTATGAAATGAATATGTTCAATAAGTAAAAATTCCTTAGTTGATGATAAAAAGCATTATGAACTCGATATTCGTAGTAGTAAATTTTCAAAATCGAAAAAGGAATGTTTTTTCAATCAACTTGTGACGATCTTGCTATATATGGTTGGATAGGTGTTATTTCGAGCGGTCATTTTATAAATTTAACAAAAGTCAGGACTTCATACAGCAGTTCGGACAGATCTCAGATAGCTGGGACATGTCTCTTGGTTAGGAATAGTAAACATTTTTATTAATTGATATGGTTATATTATATGTTTACATTGTTGCACAAATCAAGGACGACACAAATTCGTTCAGTTACATGAGACAATTCACATGAGTATCAGTCATCGAAAATATATCAGCTTATAAGTCTATTACTAAAAATTAGAGTTTTGAAAACTTACACATTTTTCCGAGACAAACGAGCACTTTCGGCAACAACAACTTTCTACTTCCCGCACTTTTTAGGAATCCCCATTCAATTGGTTCATCTTAGGTCTCAAATCTACTCTTTCTCTTTTTATAGCTACATGGCTATCTAACTGCAACTCTAATTCTCTTTCAATTGAATAATTCAATTTCAATGGAATGGGAGTCATCAATTGTTTTCAATGAACGGTATTGGCATATTTATATGATGTCTCCCTGCCATCAGAGATGGCCTGATTATTCCTACTCATGTTTTGGTGTGCGTGAAAAAGTCACTGGCTTGCGATATCTAAATGTTTATGGATATTTCGCAACTGGATGACACACAAAGAGACCGCTAGGTGACCATCTGTTAATTGAGCAAAAGTCAATGAATTAATTAACTGACCAGTTGTGTGACTTCGTTTACATGGTCACGTGTTGAAATATTACAACATCAGAGATGTGGAAATCTCCCTTTCTTCGGTCTAGTCACGTATCAATTTTCAATTTGAGAATTGGCCAATTTCTGTTGTTTCAAGTTGCAGCGCTCCCTGATCGAATATCTAGGTTTAGGTGAGTGCATTTTCTGATTGAATATTGACTTTAGTTTTGGAAACTTATATATTTATTTGTTGATATACATCTATGTTGCGGTTGAATTGAAACATTAATAATACATCTTGAACTTAAATTCATGGTTCATTTCAAAATTATGGGGCTGTCAGAAACTCTTCTCCAACTACTTGGATATAAAAGTTTTAATAATCTTCCTTATAGCATCAAAAAAGTTTGAAGATTGATTTAACTGTAGACCGAAATATTTGAAATTGAAAAAAAACAATAGACATTATAAAAGTATTTTCCATGTGCATGTTTTTGTTTTTAGATAACATTTTATTTGACTGTACATGTCTTGAATTCATCAATCATTCTTCTATTTCAGGAATGTTCAATATAGTACGAGGCCTAGATACTTTGGGTGAAAAGTTTTCTTTGCCTACGTGTCCTGCTTTTTTCAACATATTTCATCCTTATGACCCCATAGCATATCGTATTGAGCCCCTTATTCATCCTGATCTGGAAAAATTGAAAGCCGTTCTGATTCCTCATCATAAAGGAAGGAAGAGAATGCATTTAGGTAAGGAAAAATATTTTGATAAAATATGAAAACACGATTTTTCGTTATATGATTTTCATCGCAACACCCGAAGACGATTGTGGATACTAACAATCGAAACGTCGTGAAGTAACGTGACTTGAAATCGCTTAATTTTTAATTGCATTAATTTCTTTTTCGTTCAAATTCTTCAATTTTTCTACTTGTATTTTATTTCACCATCAGTTCTTTTCAGGTTTTTTTTGCTTAATATATTTGCTTTTTTTTGCTTTTTACAGATATTTTTCAATTTTCAATTGTATTGGTTATTTCAGGGAATTCAAATCATTTTATACAACATTAGACAATGGAAGTCCGAACTGATGAAATTCACCACGAAACATTGTCAATCACCTTCAAACCAACTTTTCTAATGATGTGTCACACTCACTACTTTTTCCCTATTGAAATTGTTTGGGTGATAGTGACCGAGGGGTGGAGGAAGAGGTACGACAGTTGAGGTTATAATAGGAAGATGTCCCCCTGGATTACAAATTGACTTCTTTCATTTTTTTCAGAATATATGTGTTTTGAAGATATTCGATCTGTTTCGTTTTCGGTGCCCCACCCTGTATATAGTAAATAATGAGAATAAAATGTAATTTTAATGTAAAAGTAATAATTTCAAAAATCTCCAAATGTTTTCACAGTCAATTAAAAATATAAAATATTCAATCATCATTGGAAAGTATCACTAAAATTGTAAATATATCTCAGTCAAATAAATCACATCGTTTTGCAGAAAATTGGTTTTTGTAGTCGAAATGTGTAATGCGATGAAACGGTTTTTTATTTGTTAGTTTACTCATTTGTGTCTAAACAAATGGTGCATTATACCGGACATCTCATTCGTGACATAATCGCAATCTACAGTACGACATCTTTATATTTTGTCGGTCATCTTTGGAATAATGTCTGATTTCTGCATATTTTCCAATATCAACATTCATGTCGTGAACAGTGTCATTAATGATTTCCATGGGTGTTTCTGGGCTTTTTTGCAGTTGTTCCAATGGTATGACTGAAATTTGTCCGTGGGAGGGTAATTTAGATTTTATTGCTTGTAGTGCTGCTTCATCAATTTCAGGAGTATTTCTGAACATTTTATAAGAATAGTTACTTCTGAGGGATCTCAAACATTTCTTCCTGCTTTTAATAATTCGTCTGAATTTACGGCCTGAGGGAAGAAGTGAAAAGTTACAGAGTCAATGACTTTGATTCCCTTGAAATAGGTATCATTCAATAAAAACAAGCCTTGTCATTTTCTGTAGTAAAGCAAAGTGGATGAAAGTATTTTTTTCCAGTTGGATACAAAATATTTCATAGATAAAGGTATTGATGCAATTATCAACAATTCAATTGAACCTTTCAGTTAAATCATATAAATTCAATCACTCCGAAATGTTTAGGTGAATGATACATATTTCTATATGAACATACCAGAAAATTTACATCCCCTTTAACAAGCACTACCCCTTATAATTCAAAAAGTCTATACATAGAATGTGTAGATCTTTTTGCTTATGCGTTCTATATTTTACCAAATATTTATGGCGAGGGAAAAATACACGTTCATAGGGACAGTCACCTTATACGTTCAATTCAAAATTATAACAACGAAAAAAGAGACAACTTAATTTCAAAGCCTGCTATGAAAAAGGGTGCCTGGCTTATTGATCTAATCATATGATTATGCCGTATGAAATGAAATCATTAGAATTTTGCCACAATCTGTCACCGGTTTGAGAAAAATGTTCGAAAAAAGCATATAAGGGGTATTTTCACAATCGTTGATTGATTATTTATTATACTAAACAATCATACGATATAGATAAAACATTTTCAACTTTTGATTTTTGGTTGAACTAGGGACATATATCTGTACTTGTTACGGTGATAAAATATCATATTTGAATATTTCATGTGTTTCTCATTTCAATAGCTACTTCACCTTTCCTTTGAAGTGTACAGTTTGTTATACAGGGTCAGTCATATCATGAATTTGGAAAATTGTCTCTCATATAACTAACGCACTGTAGGATATATTGGGCTGAAACTTGGTATACAGGGGTTTAAAATATGCGCCAATGGAATGTGGCAGGTCATAGTAGGCCTTGAAAATAAGAAGAATCTATATTTATCAACATCTTTGAATAGAGCTCATCGAGTACTATAACTGAAAATATTTATTTACATCATCACTACGAAATAAACTCGATAATCGAATGACAATTCGTTTATATTCAATATCATACAATTTGATCTGCGTATTGACTAATCAAAGAACATTTTTTGTGAAAAAAAGAACTGAAATTCTGAAATTTTCACTTCAACAGGCAGTAGAGTGTTTCAGAAAAGTTCTCTCTTCACAATAGTTTTTTTGCATGTAAAACTTTTTGAATATCATTGGAGATTTCATCCTCATAAATACGTTAGGAAATTATTGTTCACCTTGATTTTCGTGGGTTCAATTTCCAAACATCCACGATACACTCATAACAAACTTCAAAAATATCAAACCAGCATAAGTGATTTCTTGAGATATCATTCCATCTTTCGTTTTCTCAGCTGTTTCTTAGCACTGTAATAGCTAATTCATTTTGAAAATACTTCTCCAATTTTGCTAAAAAAATATGAATTAGAAACAATACAAAATTATTTAGGTAACACTAGTGAATCCAGTTTATTAAATATAACTTGAATAAGTCATGGATTTTCATCAAGTACCGACAAATTTCATCACATAAAAATAGTCAGTACAATCAGTCCAGCATTATAATAATAATGATGAATGAATGTATTGATTTCTGTTAATTACATGGAAAAAGCAATGTCAAAAAATTTTTAAAAAGTCCATGGGTAATATTTATTTTTTTTGCAAATATCAATATCCTTTGAGGAAGAGTTTGTTATGATCAATATTCGTATATAATGAAGTAAGTGACGAATTCAATTACCATACCAAAATACATCGTTTCAATAATCAAGGGAAAAAGTAATGAAAGATAAAGGAAAAATTATATATAATCATGTCCTTAATTTTCCACAACACTATAAAAACTATGGGCTATAGTCGACTGTAATACTGAAGAGTCATTGGTGCGTGTGGAAAACATCGAACCTGAAAAGGTAGGAGTACGAAAAATCATCAAAAAGGTGACTGAAACTGATGAAATCATTCAACGAAATCAATCTATTGATTTCTGAATCATTATTCTTTGTGTCATCCTTTTTATAAGTATTCAAAACAGGGCTAAATCAATCGTGAGTTCACCCTGAGAAGTTACTGAGTAATATAAACCACTGAAGATTTCAATTTGTCGGATTCATAAATACCTACGAATTGAATAATCGATGAAAAAAATGAAAACAACTCTTTCCGTTCTCAAAACCCAAAAAATTCACATCTGAAAACGCCTCAAACGGAAACAGGTATATTTCTTTTAACAAACGTCGATAGAACGACATATTAAGATATCAAATTGAGACGTTCTCATGAGTGATTTTTTTTGGTATCGAGGGAAAAAAACAAGAGAAAGAATTACTTTCTGAAACGTAAACCATATAGAAAAAGCCTAGTACCTAAATACGCAGATTTCATTTTTTCTATTGATTATTCAATTTGTAAGTGAAATTTATGAAAACAATAAGTTTCAGACTAATTGGACTCTTCACTATTGTACAGTGAATTGTATATTGAACCTTTCAAGCTGTATTACAATATATGAAACAAGTAGTTTATAACATCGATACAGTATCCCCGTTTTTATACAAATCAAAACTGGAACTTCAGATACAACGCACAGATTCGACACAACATTCACTACATATTTCAAAGATAAATAAAAAAATGTTCACTCTTGACGCCTGTTCAAAATTCACAAAAAATTCCACTTTTTTCTTTCACAAAATATTTACAACAAATGCTAAATGCTCACCCATTTTTATTAGTTCATCATTTGAATATTTCAATCAATCACTATGAAAATGATCTTTCAAAGGCAATGATTTGCTTTTAAAAGAATTCAAAGCTTTTTCATGGTCAAGGAAATAATGACAAACATAAAAAAGCTGCCAAAGGTCGGCAGAACCTAGTCCTGTAAGCAATATGTACATTAATTTAATTCAACAGTGACTGAACCTGACATAAGCAGTTCATACCTCATCTCGAAATTCATTATATTGTAAAATATTTATTGAAGAGTGTTCAACTTGAGAAAACTATCAATTTACTACATCGTTGAATCAAAATACACTGAAAATCTTACTAAGCTGATAGTGGTATCATGGTTGATGAAACTGTTTGTTGGTCCACACGTAGAAGAGCATCACTTTAGTGTTTTCTTGGTAATATAAATCATTTTCTCTAAAAACGATGACAGCTATCACCACACAACGGAAACAATATGAAAAACTTCAAATTCAAAATCTGAGTAGTGTGAGAGGTTCCTTCACTAATATTTCACTCGAACTGACGATCCAAGGCCATTGATTTCCACTTCGCTGTAACAAAAACTATCCAGTGCAGTAGACGAATCTTTCAATCTCATATGAACAACATGATGAATTGTGTTCGAAGGGAGTATGTTTTGAGAACCGTGACTACAATATTTTATATTGTAATTGGTTATTTCCACGTAAAATGCGATAAAATAATATGAAAATATTACTTTTCAATGCATATACTAGATTAATTTCCCATTGGAGAAAATAAAATTTTATCAAGGAGTTCAATTATTTTAAACAATATATGTATCATGAATAAATAACACCATGTTCGGGATAGCATATTTTTTCCGTTTAGTTATGTCTGATATAATTTGAATTAGAAGGGTTATAATTTTAGGAGTGATTAATTTTTGAGAAATACAGTTTTTGGCTTTCTACTACTCCATCTTGATACAAAAACATGTGGGAATCTTCCAAAGAAAGGAAGGAAGCAATCATTTTTTGAAGAAGATGTGTCATGCAAAGCAGTAACTTTCAGACACAAAATGGAAGAAAAAGTCCTTCTGAAACAGCTACTTTCATATAAACATTGAATCACACGAAAGAAAAAATTCTTTCGAAATAAATACTTTTATATGAACATTGAATTATACAAAAAACACTTTTTCTACTCAGTTTGTATTCCAAACATTCGTTATAGTTTCAAATCAGATATCATTCACAGGATTTCTACACGATATACTAAATGAAAGATGAAAAAAATTCACTTACATGGAATTCAGCCATCCTCACTGGTAGACACCGTGTTTCGCCATAAGACACTTGCCTTAGGGCTCTTCGGTACCAATATGGAAACTATTATAAGAAAAAACACACAGTTCATTCATAAATTACGATGGAGTAGTGGAAAGCCAAAAATTTTCTTTCCCAAAAATTGATCTCTCCTAAAAAATATAACCCCTTCAATATAGAATTATTATAAACATAAGAAAAATTAATAATGTTGAAGGTTCCCATTCACTATGAGATAACTGAAAGTATTTATTCAATTCTCATTATAGTTTTCTTCACAAACCTTCCATTGTCCTTCGATTTTCTTCAAATGAACAATGTTTCTTCGCCATACATTGCCTGTGTCACTGTTCTGTACCTTTATATCACCCCCTTTTTTATTGATAACAGTATGTGAAAGAATTTTTGAATTGTCAGTAGAGATTCTTGTTGAGATAGTGTCTGCCAATATCCCATCTAAATTGAATTTATTTTCAACAGAACATTCAGTTGCTGTCTGTTCGTGGCGCCATCTGTTTTTTATAGTCTCTGGAAATCAAATTCATTTCATTGTTGAAATTTTAATTCGATTAACTGAAATTTTAGAGAAATTCTGATAGATGGCGTCACATTCATACCACACTTTTGTGTTTTATTGTAGAATATAAAATGAGCTCGCTTTCCATCCGCCGGTTAGTTTTTGGGGGCCCCATTCTTAAATTCAGTTAGGAAAGCCACGATAAACGCAATTAACAGATACGGAAGTAAAAGCACCTAAAGGCTGACTTTCGACCAAAAGAGGTCAGATGTCAATCTTGCTGAAGTGCCCAGCAGCGGGATTGAGTACCGCTCCAAGAGGAGCGGGGATGGATGCAATGGTGTATTAGGTTTTCCACGCAAAATTTATTTTATGAGGCGAAGCTTTTCAACCCGGGAGGGGGCATGGGGGCTCAACGTTTAAGAAAAAAGAAAAGTAAACAGATTACAATAATAAAGATTATTTTCAATTTCATCAGTTCAGACATTTGATGCGATGGTGTCTGCCCAATAATATCCCATATAAATTCAATGTATTTTCAACTGAGTGTTCAACTGCTATTTATAAGTGGTGCCATCTGCTTTATTTTTGCAGTCTTTCTCTAAATTGGTTTCACTTCATTGCGTATTTAAAAAACACTTCGATGTGAAACATGTGTTGCGGTTTTGTAAATAAATTCTCCAGTGGAAACCTCACATTGAAGTGTTTTTCAAATACGTTATAATAAATTTTCATCAAAATGGGTCAGTTCTAAAATATTTTTCATTACATTGTCGAAATTTTTACTTTATGAACTGAAATTTTAATAGATGGCGCCACTTTCGTACCACAACGTTGTGTTTGTACTTCAGTATGAAATGGAAATCTTACATGGTACAAGTTATTTCTGAAAGAAGATAGGGGAGTATGAAATTAAAAGAAATTTCTTCAATGATAAAAATATCAATTCCTATTTCTGAACTATCATCGATCAAAGACATCAAACAAAATAGTCGGAATGGTACCCCCTCCCACCATCCCATCTAAATAAACAGAATATATTTGTTTCACCTAAGTATTCAACTGATGACTGCAAGTGGCACCTATTTATGGAGCAACAGATCTGACAATATATTCGAAAATAAAACAAAAGGCCTTTTGTTCAATTATTCAACTTATCATTCTACTAGTACTCCCTGAATCACTGAATGAACTGCTGATAGGAAGCGACGTTCCGACAATTGCTGCTGGTGACCAACGTCAAGCAGAGACTATGGAGAAGAGCCACTAATCGAAATGGCCAAGCGCTCCATGCGCATGTCGACAAGCATGAACATCTAGTGCTTGGTTCAGATGAGCCTACGTACTATCACGGGCAGCACAGGCCTGATGTATTAGACATCACGCTTCTCAGGAACGTCTCCATGACCAGCGAACTCTACGTTCTGTCGGAATTGGATTCCGATCATAATCCAGTAATCCTGGTACTGGTC
>WOGR01006052.1:0-14200 GCA_015342045.1 Leptinotarsa lineolata | reverse complement strand
GGGAGGTGTTATCTTTGTGGACGCTCAAAAAATAATTATACAACTGTGAAATGTTCAAATTGTAGCCAGTTTTCTTGTAAAAATTATAGCAGATCATTTGTTAAATGTTATGTATTAACTCTGATCGAGTCAGTCTGATTAGTAGTTGAAATTTTCCACCCATTATGTAAAAACTTTTTTTTTATCAATCAGAATGTTAATTTTGCCCCTCTATAATAAACATATATGATTTATTTTGAGGTTGATGTTTTATATGCAGAAAATTCCACATGGCGTACTCCATACACTCACGCCAGATTGTGTTAAGTCTGTTTTATTATTATTCTCTGGATTAAAATCTTAAAAAATATTTGGAATTTGTTTTGCAGCTAATCAAATAATCATATATATCCGTAACAAGGTACCTAGTTGGTAGTGACATAGTTAGGATATTCAGTTATTTTCATTGAATAATAATAATTTCAATCGAGCAATAAACCACATGTAAATTCGTAATAATTGAATTGAATATAGCAATACACACGTAGAAAGATATTGTTTTGAATATTAAACCGAAGATAAAAATAAATTCAGCTAGTTTGTTTTGATAATCATATAAACATATAGTAAGGTTTCTTCATTAATTGTTTTCAAGTCTCCTCATTTTTGAACTACATACAGTGTGTAAAAGCCAAATGAAATATATTTATTTCGGTTACTGTACATATTTTAGAAAATCACGAAACACGTCAAATTTAAATTATAATTTGACATACTTCAACGGAAAAATGCTACCCCTACCTTAACCCCTTCCCCCCCCCCCAAATGACAAGTACAACTCGTTTGAAAGGTCTCTTCNACCCCCCCCCCCCCCAATGACAAGTACAACTCGTTTGAAAGGTCTCTTCATTCTCTATTCAAAACTGTTATCCATTTCAAGTTAATTGCAACAATTAAGATAAAATAAATTAAAATCATGTGGTTACTGAAATTCGATAAAATACAATTAAAACTTATTTTGCAATATACTCAAAACTCATTTCATGTTGAGGTATTGATAACAAGAAATTAAGCAAAATCCATAGCAATGTTCTTTTTAGATGGTATCCTTTAAAAAACTGTGAATAATTTCCGTGGCAACAATAGTTTAAAACGTTTTGTCAAATTGTTTTGTATAATATAATTTTAGTTGTTAGTATTTTAATTTAAGTTTAAAGTTCGTTAACTTCAAATGCATAAAATAACAGTTTTACTAATGATTGGTTACGGAGAAAAACCCGAATACAACAGGAAGTAGCTCGCCTATTTTATGAGAAATTTCCTGATTTACTGCCCATATCTCAAGGAACAATAAGCAAAATAGAGAAGCAGTTTCGCGAGTTTGATCATGTAGGGCAGATAAAAAAAGCAGCTGCCAATGCAATGAGTGATGAACTAAAATTAGATGTGATGCTTGAGTTTGAGGAAAACCCACATATATCGAGTAGACAGGCATCCACTACATTCAATGTAAGCCATACGTCGATAGTAAACATATTAAAAGAAAATAAAATGCATCCCTATAAAATGGTACCTACTCAGGAGCTCATAGAAGACGATTTTGATAGAATAACTTATTTTTGTGAGCAAATGATGGACATATTGGATAACAATATCATCCAATTAGAAGACGTTATGTTTTCTGATGAGTGTCCTTTTTCTCTTAACGGTCACGCTAATCGGCAACATTGCCGCTAATGGTCAACGGAAAATCCTCACTGGATGGGAGTAGAACACACGCAATACTCTCAAAAGGTTAATGTTTGGACAGGGATTGTAGGAAACCATATCATTGGTCCCTTTTCCATTGAGGGCAACTTGAATGGCGATTTTCATTTGGCACCACTTCAAAATGATGTCATTCCAAGTTCAGCATATTTATATCCTGATCCAGGAAACCCTCAGGTTCCAGTGAATAAGATATGGTTTCAGCAGGATGGAGAACCACCACATCACTAAGTTAATGTCCGGCAATAAATCAATACATTTCCCAATCGGTGAATAGGGAGGGCGAGGATCGATTGAATGGCCAGCGCGATCACCTGATCTTTCATCATTAGATTTCTTTACGCTTGCGATTAGGTCGGTCACGCCTGATGTCTTAAATAATGTTAGAATGTTAGAAGACAGTTTTATGTGAAATTAGGATGTTGCCAAGACGTTCGGGGTGAACATTTCGAACATCTACTTCGTTAACATCCATAGTTCTTTTTCGTATTCTACATTTCATTACATTTCGCTTCACATTTTAGTTTTTGAGTGTATTTCATCGAATTTTGGTAACCACATGATTTTAATTTATTTTATTTTAATTGTTGCAATAAACTCGAAAGCGATAACATTTTTGAATAGAGAATGAAGATACCTTTCAAACGATATATCACAAACCTAATTTTGTCTAGCAGTACGGTAGACTCGATCGAAACTTAACCTGAATAATTAAATTTTATTCATCAGAAAATTAATCTGACACCTATTGACATATTTTTCTATGCTGACACCGGATGACATCTTGACTTTCACAGTTTTAATTTCCTATATCTATCAAACACAATGAATGATGCTATACAAATCTATGCCTTGCTTCACCTTTAATGTTCCTTGAGAACCGATAACTACACTATGGATGCGCGTAGCCCGCTGTAACACAAACACATGTTCGCGCAAGCACCCTGCGCCACTTAAACGAAACAGCAGGCGCAGACATACATTTTCGCCGCGCAGTAGAAAGAGGGGGGATACTTCTTCTCCTACACCGCGCCGGCGGTCTACTCTCTCTACGAATTTTCGATCAGGTCACGTGTCCTGACGTGAGTTTCATTTTTTTTTACCAATCACAAAAGTGCACAACGCCGCTAAAGAAGTTGTCACTTCAAAAATATCATAATCTTGAATAATACTTTGAGGATTCCTTCTAAAACATTCACTATTTCAATCTGTAGTCCTCCTCAGATGTGATACACTTGTGCCAGCGTTTTTTCCAATTCCCGAAGCATTTCCGATATGCACTTTTGGTTTGTACTTGAGCTCTCTCAGCGATTCGGTAGCTCCAGAGCCTCCAGACATGCAAATCCGGCCCTGAGTTAACCAACATGAAAAAAATAAAAAATCACAAGTTGATTGTACGTGGCCCGCAAAAATTGAACATTCAACTTACTTTTTCAACAGACCTCGTACATGTTACACTTTTGTTGCAGACACTGCTATTTTCATCATTGTTTCACAATTGTGTAATGCTCGCGTGCTAGGAATGGCATGTTAAAAAGTAAGACCTCGTTCATCCTTAGCTTGTCGTATGTAGGGGGTCGACAGGTGGTTATCGAAAAAACAGATTTTAGCGCGATTCACTACAAGAGTAACTCACTCGGTTGGACTACGTATGAATTTTCCATCTAAATATATAAATAATGAAGTATAGAAAATTCATACAAAAATATCTCCATGTAGTTATTGTAATCTTGAAGATTTTATGTAAAATCCATTCTGTCGTTTCTATTATACTATTCGTATAATATACTAAAGTATATTCACATTTTTCTTGAAAATAAAAAAGGTTGTGTGTGTACTTATATATGCACGTAGGAAGATATACTTCGTTTTTTTTAATTATTTCTTGCTGTGATTTATTTGATTATTCGTTTGAGTTTATTCATGTATTTCAAATATTTATTAAAATTTATTTGGATACTTTCGTCATGTTGTACTGTGTATGGGACAACCTGATGATAAATTTAATCATTCAAAATTTCAAGATTACTTTAACTCAGTGCGATAATAGATGTGTTATTTGTGAAAGTCATATTGAGAGGACTGACAGCCCCATAGTAAAAAAATAAAGCGTTTTTATAAAAGGAAAAGTGAATTAGCAAAATTAGGGTGACAGCAATACCTTGAGCAAGACAGCTGCGCCCCCGGACGAAGCTTCTGTTCACTATGGACAGTAGGAGTCTGGCCAAATGCACTCGACTAATAAGCAACGAACGGCCATATAAATTAAGGAAGAAGAAGCTAACTTTGGGGTGAAGATTTTTCGTGACGGTGTAACGCGCCAAAAGAAATGTAACTTCAAAAAAATTAAATTTAAAGTGGACTTCGGGTTGGTTCAAACAGCCCAGGATGTCAAATCGACAGATCCATAATATATTAATAAAAAATCTAGCCTACCACCAAATGGTAGGAGGTTTTCAAATTATACCATTAAACAGTGATTTCGAAGATTTTCAAAATTTTGCGAAGCATTCGAAATGCCTTTCAAAGAAAGAGCTCTCGTTAGTTGTTTCAACAGAACAACTAACGAATTGAAAACTCCCGCTCAGATTAAATATTTTTCAACTATTCGTGGATTTTTGCATAACATCAAACTTGTTAGTGATGCCGTTATTTTCAGATAAGGACTATACCGTGTTCATTCCAACCGACTACGCTTTTCAGAGGTGGCATCCTATTGATTGGGGTTTTTATCCATTTAGCGTTCCGGAATTTACTGAGAGCGTCATCGTTAATCACTTCGTCGAGGGCCGATTGAAACAAGACATGATCAAAGATGGACAAGTCGTAAAAACTCTGGGAGGAAGAGAAATTGTCTTCAGGAAGACTCGTAGGTATTTCTCAATTAACTTTTTCTGTTAAAAAAATCAATAGTCCTAAGTATAGGCATGTGATTTTTATTTCAGTTGGACATTCTCATGTCGCATTGCTATTTCTTAATCTTTTATAAACCCAGATCTCAAATATTTTTCGAGTAAACAAATAATAAGTACTGAATGACAAAATATTTTTCCATCAAAATTCAATTAAATTGCATTTTATGGTGAGAATGTTAATTAAATATTGAAAACATATATTTTGTTCATTTTACATGATCAAAACCTATTCGAAATGCCTACAAAATCAATTCCACTTTCAGTTATAGATGATCTGTTGAATTGAATAGCTATTTATGATATGAGTGTCAAGAGTAAGGTTTTATTTCATACAAAGTTTTTTGTACAACTGTCCTCTTTTCATAATAAAATAGATAAATTTAATATTTTTATATAAAAATACATCTTGTCAGTTAACTATTTTCATGTTATCGCATTTGCTTGTGAAGTGGCTGTGTCAGATGACGCCTAATCACCTGGTTACTAACAAACAGTATTGTTTACAGCTCACGCGTTTTATTCAAAGTCACATTTAAAGTTCTTGCTGGTGTTTAATGTCTTGCATAATGAAGAACAATAGTGGGGAATTTTGTGTTCCTGACGATATAGAAGAGCTGCAAAAAGAGCTTCAATTGAATTGTTACCAAAAAAATCGGCTCAGCAGTACAACATCGCATATTCTAATTTTCCTAGCTGGTGTAGATTCAAAAACGTCGAAGGAAGTGTCAGGGTAACCGTCTTCTCAGCCTATCCAGAAGAGAAATCAAAAATATGGAACTCGTCAACTTTGTGGAGCAAGTTTTCAATGATAATGTCGAGTGCGCTCGTTAAAAATGGTGTCAATACAAGCAAATATTTCGAGGTAATAGCATTCTCAAAGCGAAAAATGGAAGTTATAGATCTAAAAAAATCAAAAAATCTTACGTTTGAACAAGTTCATAGGTTTATAAATTAGGCGCCAGATGAAAAATGTTTCATGATAAAAATTGCAACTATTTCCGGAATATATGGAGCCTGCCGGCGTGGAAAGCTGTGTCATTTATTAATTGAAGAAATGAAATTAATAGAAAAACCATTGATTGTTCAAATTCCAAATTCAAAAACGAAAATAGGTCGTTCTTTTTGAATTGTTTGAAAAAACATTGACTATCTTAATGAATACATTGCATTACGCTCTTCTGTTATCAATCATCAACGTTTTTTTCTGAAATACTCAAATTATAAATGCAGTACCAACCTAGTTGGTTTAAACACTTTTGGGAAAATGCCCTCTACCAATGTTGAGTAACTGAACCTCCCGGAATCAAAGGAATATACAGGTTGCTGCTTCAGAAAGTCTTCTGCTTCTTTGCGAGCAGAATCAGAGGTAAGTATAACTGATATTAAAGAACACGAAGGATGAAAGTCTACAACAGTAGCTGAGGGTAACATCGATCAATCTTTTTGTTATAAAAAGTCCATTGCTGAGAGAATAATCCCAACAGCTGGCTCCAGAGTTACAGCATCGTCCTCTTCACTTCAAGAATTAAATGTTAATACCCATGAAATTGTCAACTCAGCTATTTCAAATATATCACAAGGCTCTTCAACATCTATATCCATTGTTCATATTGAAACTTGAATAATTATGTTTTGTTGGTTGCTATTTGGTTGCGAAAAATCGTGTTAAAAATACTTTCAACACTAGTGTTAAACATATTTTCAAACACGATACTTTATAAACATCATCTTTTGATACTCTTGACAACAATTAGACATGTCACTTTGTATGATAGTTGTACAAAAATACTTTTTCAAACACCTGAACTAACAAGTTAGTATTGTCAGGAAAATACTAGAAATGATTTCTAACGCCTAAGTAGAAGCATTTTATGATCATCTGGACGAGAAAGCATCTGATAATCAGCGAAATGCGCGTCTTGAGACAGTATTCCAGTTTCAGTGTGAGGAGAAAGTGTTTCATCAGATTCATTTCACGCTAAAGGTTTCAATTCCACAAATCAAATACATACTGAAATTACCTGACCTCCCGAGTCAAACAAGTCCGTTAGCTTTATATTTACTGAAAGTTCCAGCCCCAGTTCACGATCATTCAACTTCTACAGGAGGAAACCTCATCTTTTGTGAAGGATTCAATTATTCTGTTTCAAATAGAAAGTTCGTACACCAACATTGTTGTCAAAGAAGCATTTCCAATCATGCAGAGAAAGCTAAACGGAGATGGCCTGTGTATGAAACTACTATTTCCAATTGAGGGAGGAATTC
This sequence comes from Leptinotarsa lineolata, assembly GCA_015342045.1. Taxonomy (NCBI): domain Eukaryota; kingdom Metazoa; phylum Arthropoda; class Insecta; order Coleoptera; family Chrysomelidae; genus Leptinotarsa; species Leptinotarsa lineolata. Next base: position 7,274 of record WOGR01006052.1, on the reverse strand, counting down.
TTCACATAAGGCTAGAAACTGGCAGTGGGATAGCTACTTCCACCGGTTAGTCAACATACACATGAAATGGTTCTAAACGTTCGCTACTGAAGGGGCCTACAAGAAGCTCCGAGTCTGATTGAGATACACTGATGACACCTTCATGAAGTTTGAAGCACCTCAACAGCGTGAGACCTTCAATAACTTTCACAATGGAGAAGGAAATCCACGATGAATTGCCGTCAACTAACTCATACGCGACAATATCTGAATAACGATTTCAACCACCATCAATCTATCGAGAGAGGAATCGTCAGCATCGCGCATTTGTGCTTTTTAATCGAAAGTCAAATCTCGACAATGTACTAGGTTATTAAGTAGAGATCTACTGTAGAATGGTCACTTCTAAAAGTTGATGGAACAGAATTTATTTTTCGAATATTTCTATTGTTCTTCGTATCGTTTGAATAGTTGATGAAATTTTTAAAATTTTTATTCCTTCCATAAATTGTAGACCTGTTCAGACCTTGGAAGATCAAATCCACAACAATCAATTACTAATCAGTCCGATATTTTTATCAGGTCCATACCAATACTTGGAAACATAAACCATCACCAACATTTATAGCGGAATTAGCAGATATGACTGCCGGATTTTGTGGAGCAGATATACAAGCATTATGTTCAGAAGCCGTTTTGTGTTGCCTCCGAAGAAGTTATCCAAAAATTGAATCGAAGGGATTCAGAATGACAATCGACGCAGACATGTTAAAGGTTCGTATTTTGATATATTTGATTCACCACTCTTGTATGCAGGTTGAATTCTCAGCTGTCCTCCAAAGTAAAACGATCCCAGGAGAGTGACCTGATAACATCAGAGCTCTAAACATTTAGTTTCTTGCTTGTCTATACCATAGATGCCATAGGGAAGGGGTTAAGGGTGAAGTTTCCCTGCCTCTGTTGAGAATGCTACCTGGATTAGGAGAAATTTGGAGAAACACTAGATGAAACCAATATTTAGGACAATGAAAACTATCAAAGAAAGGTCGAGGTCAGCTAAGGACTCCAAATAGCCTTTAGCAACACCCGGGATATACCGGTTTCCTTGATTTGTTGTAACATATGTTCAGATTACAAAACAGAAAACGGGGCCTGCCAATTTTCTGGAAGGAATCGTATTTACGAAGTGATTCATTTCAACAAACATATTACAGGTAGAAGAATGCGACTTTCTAGATGCCCGTACGAATTTGGTTCCATCGTCGACGAAGCAAGGTCAAAAAATGAGAAATTTGACTCGCACTGTCAGACCTTTGTTGAAGAGGCAGCAGAATAGAATCATGAAGTATATTCAGTTACTCTGGCCTCATTTCTTACAGGAAGGTTTTAGGTAATGTCCATTTTTTTGAAAGTTTTTTTCATAGCTAAAGGGGCATTTAGGCTCAGTTGCACTTCACTTGACTTGAAAATTGGTTTTAATATTGTTTTTCGATATACAATCAAATGGTAAACTGAGTTTAATGAGAAAAGGTAGACATTAAATATCAATAAATAATTAATCCCAGTCATATGAGGAAAACTTATTCATGAAAAAGCAGAAGAGCTCTGGAAAAAGATAAAAGTTTCATGAAATAATGTAATGGTGAGGCATAACAACGAATCGGATTTCACATCATCCACAAATCTTACAACAGCTTCGTTTTGCTTGTTAGAAGGATATGGTTCAATCGGAAATTTTGCAATATTTTCATTTAAGGCTTATGGCTACACCGTCATAGATTCCTTCTGCCATAATGATGAGGATGAATTCTCATATTGAAATTTATTTCAAATAGCTGCTCTCTTCTTGCTTGAGGATCTAGCTAGAGTATTACTAGATGCCCTTTGGCTAACTTCGGTGGAAGAAAAAACTGGACTTATTGTAGCTCACACCTTCTCAAACTCGACCAAATAAACGCAGCTTCTTGACGAAGCCGAATAGTTTGTATGATGAGTGATCTTTCAGGTCAGATGGTAAGAGTGTGATTCTACCATACTCTGAGAACCTGATTCGGTTCACGGTCAGGCAGACATAAAGTGTATGCTCTGCTGTTTCATCACATTCCAAACAGAGGTGACACACACTGTGTTCCAATAGTCCAAGTCTCTGCATATGATGATTCAGACAATAGTGACCTGTAAGAAGGCCTGTTAGACATCGTAGTTCATCCCTACAAAGGTCCAACAACTGTTTAGGTTTCAAGCTTCGAAGGTTGAATGAGCGCCTTGGAGTAAGTCAATCCTGAAAGATTTTGCCAAAAGTATTCACAACTTCTTGTCATCCAAGTGTTCAATGTTTGCTTGGCAAAGCCTAAAGCGATGCTAGTGACAGGTTTTGGTCCGAAGAAGCTAGTTGCAGCACCCTCCTTTGCAAGAGAGTCAGCAGCTTAGTTGCCTTCCAGACTAGTGTGGCCAAGAATCCAGACCAGAGACAATTTAATAGGTCGTGGCAATTTGCTATCAATTTAAACGTTGCTCGGTAGGAGCCAAGAGCTTCTAACGCCACTTGACTGCCCGAAAAAAATTTTATTGACCTGTGTGTGAGGTTGGATTCTACCAATCTCTCCGCACACAATTCAATAGCAAAGATTGTCCTGGGTCTGAAACTAAAAACACCTGAACCAGAGCCTAAAGGTGTTTTTGATCCATCTGTGAAACAACAACAACCTGCTCTTAATATTTTCTTCTCCCGGAGGATCCAGTCCTCTCTACTCGTGTATGTTACGGACCTATAATAATACTATTGAATTATCAAAGCTCTTCCGCATACTTACAGATCGTTCTAAACTATCCTCTCTACAGTGCAGGAGCGAGTGCACCGGATATGAAGGATGAGTATCTCGAAACGTCGTGAGTATGATACAACTCGAAGTAGTCCTGTTTGGAATCGAGTGGTTGCTTCCAAACAAGTGAGATTACTTTTTATGGTTAACTAGATTTTCGTTATAAACCAACTGAAATACGAGTCAACTTTCATTCAAAACATTTATTAAATATCGAAAACTAAAACTACAATGACACACATAACATGGACAAAGGATACTAGGTGTTGCAGATTTACCTAATTTGGTACTGTCAAACTAATCATTTATACAAATAATGAACGCTTACTCTAACATTATTTTCGATAAATCTTACTGCTATCAATAGGTACGCCATCTTATTAATTTTGATACCTCGAAGCAGACATTATACCAATAAATAACCTTTACTTTTCAACACACATCTATAGGAGTAGGAGAAATATTTTAGTAAGTTTACCAATAATTCACAAATATCGGTTATACTTGTCAGAATTTTAACATATCAATGTAATTATCAAAGACCATAATACCAGTAAGTTATCAACACCTAGATATATCAACGACAAGAATACACAACTTTTTCTCAAAATCAATCATGACAAAATCATATGCACAAGTAAACAGTTTTCGATACCATTACGGCACTTAGGAATTTGACAAACTGTTCTTGAACACTAACAATATCAAAACATAAATTATAACATAAATCATAATTAATGCAAACATGACATAACTTTCCATTTAATTATTGGGAAAATATTATTACCTAAAATATAGAGCACAATAAATATGGCAACTATAAACACTTCATAACATAATTTCTCAAAAGTATAGCAAACACAGGGTGTATACAACATAGTTATATCCAAAATAACACCTTCTGAAACATTACAAAAAACATATAACAGACATGACACATCAGAACCATGGCTACATATTCAATTATTTTTCAAGTCAACAATCAATTTTCGAGAAAAGAAGTGACGATACCTTTCATTAAACTTCGGAGAATATCAATTCCGACACTTTTTACCTATCGAACCAAAGTTCTGTCTTCCGTCCTGAACGATATTCACGTAAAGATAAATGTAAAATGAAATGTTTCATCTTTCTGTTTCAAGGATGAACTGCTTATTGGACTTCGAAAACTGGTTGATTTATTTCCGCTTCTTTTACATGTACTTTTCTCGCGTTTTATAATCGTTTATGTTAAGTTCAAAAAAACTTGCTGGTTCATTCAGATTTCATTTTATTATGTACGGAAATTCATTTTACAACTGTTTACATTTCCACTTAATTTTCGCGTAACTGCACTCAAACTTTCGGAGCTAGATTCACTTCAAAATATCTATTCAGACTGATTTCACTTACATGATTATTACACCGCGTACTGTCACTTTCAGGATATCAGACTTAGACTGGACTGGAGTAGACTCATGAGACTGCTCACACTAGACTGAATCAAAGGGTGAATTTCCACGGTATTTATAGCGAGATTATGACGTAATTACTTCTGGCGAACGTGACGCTTCGCAGCTGCCAATTTCGTTTCTGTTCTACTCGAGATCGTGACCTCATTGATTATCGACTGCAATTCAGCAGTGACAGTTTTTATGATTCATTATCTTCGTCGCCGGTCGACGAGTATAGAAACGCTCGCTTAATTAGGCTAATTGAACTTGACGGCGCGGTCTATTTATGTTAATTGATCAATTATAATTTCTCGGCTTGATTTTTCGGTTCGTCATACTGTACATAAGTACTGTATAAGGCAGTTTGTAGTTGACAGTTGGAGGCATAAAGTCTGAGGTCATTCCCAGAATGCTGTGTCAGCCAGCAGTCTAGTGTACTCTGCATTAGATTGCTTTCTCCAGAAAAATTTGGAGAGGGGGTAGCTCCAGAAGGATCGCCATGGCCGCTGACGGTGTGGAACTGATGGCACCACAGATAGCCAGACAAACCTGTCTCTGTAAGCCAGAGTCGTTTTCTGTAAAGCTTTCGGCCACCAGGCAGTTGATCCATGAGTGATAATTGTATTGACAATCATCGCATATATCCAATGGATTTGTCTCGGACCTAAACCCCAAGTTTTACCACAAATCCTTCGACGTCTCCATCAAACGACTAACTGTTCTTTCTTCAACAGAATAAGAATCACCTACAATAGAAAAAATCCAATTGCATAGAAGGGCCATGTTAAAATAAAATCACCTCACGATAAAGTGCTTATTTCTATAAATTTGCTGATATCACTCTAGCATTTCCAAAGACATTTATGACTTTGACAAAGTCTTCACCATCGGGAATTTTCAATAAATCCATGTTTCACAATAAATCTGCAAAATAATGACGTTCAGCTTCAAAACTAATATTGCCACATGTCCACCTAACTTGTTCAAATCGAAATCTTAAACTTCAAAGTTAAAACTTGAACCACATTCAAACTATGATTATTCAAATGGAGGCCCGAATATATACAATTTATAAACGGATATTTGAATATCCACATAATTTGTCTCCTTTTGAATAACTATATGTATAGTTGCTTTGTAGTCAGCAGGTTTTTATATCAGTACTACAACTGTAGTAGCTATAGTAGTTAGGTACCAGAATTGTAGAGGTCAGGTATAAACACCTGCAATTATCTCCGGCCCTGAAAGTTATCTGAATGTGCTCTGATCTATATTGTTCAATTTTCGTTATTACACTTTTATGCCCTTTTGTATTCATTCAGATACATGGTCGGTGAGCGTCGATATTCGGGAAGAATTATTTTGATCGGAACCAACATGCAGGGCCTGCATACTCACCTAATTCCTGCCATTCTCAAGAATCTCGAACATATGCCTGTCAACGTTTATGACACTAGAATCTTCGACGTGAGTTCCCAACCACCTCATTCGTTGAATCTTCAACAACATTCTTTCTTTCAGAGAATAAAATCTAACACCATCAATCTGAAATTGACCTTCCCCGCTATAATATTTTTATCAAGAATCGACGAATGGTGGAATAACATCGACGACTGTGACCAGCATAGCATAGTTTCCACTTTGGAAGATATTCATGCAGGTTTGCCGATTTTGACAATTGCTTGTTGCAAAACTGATATTCCTGGAAGGGTGAGTTTGTAAGAATTAAGTGATTGTTTATTCACAATGGACCAGGCCGTTTTCGTTGATTCCACCAAGAACTTTAAATGTCTGAAATACACGACGGACTGTGGCTGCTCATCGTTTTGAGGTTCAACTCACTACACCTCGAACTTTACTGTTTGAGAAACGTTTCTCGAAATGAATTTAATCTCCAGCGATTCAAATCCAACGTGAATCGCTACTTTCGCACAGGCACCGCTCTCAGAGCGCTTTGAAAATTTTTCTGTGCTTGTGTTTTGTCCTAAAAAAAAGTTATTCTAGTCTTCATAGACATATTATTATTGACGTAGAATTGATGTAATATGCTGAAGGTAATCATACCTGAGGTATATAAAAGTTGAGCAGATGCTCTAGGTCAGCTTTCCCAAACTTTTTTGCCTGGGACTCACCTATATTGTGGTTTTTTTTGTGACCCAGATATCAAATAATATTAAATTATTATTGTTGATAATATTTTTATAATTATTATCGTGAAAATTCATTATTGAGGAATACACCTCAGAAAGAAAATGGTAAAGATGATATAATTGAAGAAAAAAACAGTACGAAAAAGACTCTCAATTCAGATATCAAAAATCATGGAAAAAGCCGTGAACCACCATATCCTTACATATTTGGAAGGCTCCAACATCTTGAGCGATCATCATTATGGGTTTCGGAAATAAATATCAACAAGCGACCTTCTATCGTATGCTACCCATATTTGGAATAACGCAATAAAAAAATATGGAGAGTAAAGATCTGTTGTGCTTGATACTTCTAAGGCCTTGAGGCCATGTGGGTTTGCTGGCCAAACTTCAATGCTATGGTTTGTCGGATCATTTTTGTGTATGATACTCCAGCTTCCTGAAAGAACGTTTCCTGCAAGTGGTCGTCGATGGATATCTCTGGAATATTTTACCATCAATGCTGGTGTTCCCCAGAGAACACCAACCTTATTTTTGTTGTATATCAACGACTTATTGAAAAATAATAATCAAATATATTGCTTTACTGAAGACAGCACACTTGTCTTGTCATTCCATTTAGATTCCAGGACATCGGTTGCGGATGCACATCTTCACCGACAGGAGAAGGTTGTATATCCTAATGAGGATCTAGAAGTGATTTTGGATTGGGGTGAAAGTAACCAGGCTCAATTCAATGCCACGAAAACTCAGGCATCGATTTTCACCAAAAAGATGAATGTCTCTGAACTTGATATAAAAATGTCAGGACAGACAATTCCGCTTTTTGCTTCGATAAGTTTGTTGGGGGTTGAAAGGATACCAATATATCTTGTTAAGTGGTTATGGAT
>WOGR01006051.1:0-13362 GCA_015342045.1 Leptinotarsa lineolata | reverse complement strand
TTTTTATCTGGCCGACAAAAATTGGTGGCGCTTTCCTTTTTAATAACATCAATTTTCCTACATTAACTGCACCCACGATTTAGTGCAACCCACTGACCTAGTCGGGCATGTTAGTGGTGTTTTGATTTTCTGCAACCCTATTGTAATTTAATTGTCTTGAACAAAAACATCGCGTAACAAATGGTAAACTTAAGAAGACCAGAGGCATCAAACGATCTTTCATAAAGAATGAATTGACATGTGAATACTATAAAAAAATTATCGAAGAGTGAGGCATAATATTCAGGAAGATGAACTCATTCAAAAGCGTGTTGCATGATATTTATACTGAATTGAAAAATCAAAACGCATTGTCATATTACGTTGATAAACGATCATCATTCCGAATAACACTCGAACTCTTCCATGAGGTCATAGCGATATAGAGTTTCATGAAAATGATTCGAGTGATAACATTCGTTGGGTACCTGAAATCGTTGATTCTTTCTCTCAGGAGAGCCCCACAGACCAACTAATTGATCTGTTGACTATTTAGATGAATAACTGAATTATCGTTCGAGGTTTTGTTTATTCCTTCAAACCAAAACATTCATTATTTGTGATTCTCCACATTGATATATGGATATCTGTATCAAATATTGGATGATTCATGATAAATATGATTTTTTTTTCATTTTTTCTGATACTCAATCAGCGCCTTGCACAAATAATGATATAAATTAATGATAGTTTGAAGAATCATCAGTATAAAAAGTATCGTTCTGTGGGTAACATGTTCAAAACAATTGATAAAGTTGGTCGAAAAATGAAATGGGGTGGTGGCATTTCGCGGAGCCCACCATGTATTGGGTTCAAATTAATATGCAATGGAGAATAGTGATTGTGTTACCATATCATATCCCGAAAAAAAAATCGAAGAAACTAAGGAGCTCATCCTCCTGGCTCTCCAAGCAATACAATCTAAAATAGGTAATGTAGAACGTGAAGCTCGTCAAGCATTTGATGATAAGATAGATGAAGCAAGAATAACATTGACTTGCAAATGCAACAATCTGAAATGTAATGTCGAAATAAAAATATCCGACGCTACTACTGCAATGACACAAAAATATAATGCATTGGAAGGAAGGGTTGCGAAGTTGGAGAAGAAACAATCTCAGCGGTGGCCAAAGGACAGACCATTATTGTGGTATCCAGGTATAGACATCAATCCAGGTGTTGAGAAATAAATATATCATTGTATTGTGTATTATGTGAAATAAACTGATGCATACTTTACATATTGAATCAACTATATTTCATTTGTACCCACTCACTACAGTACACAGATGCAGAGAAAGGATGAATAAGGGGGGATAGAGATACAGAATATTGCTCGCGCCACCGCCAAGCTTATCGAAGGGGTTTACTCTTCATGCAAGCTCTTCTAGACAAATCTCTCACAACAATTTGTTTATTCTTCCACCTCACGTAAATGATCTCTTCAGGAGAAAAAAAAAGATTTGTTTCATAATGAATTCAGCAGGTATATTCCTCAGAATTCATATTGTTTTTTTCCCATTCATTTCTCTCTTTCTTTCATTGAATAAATCAATATCTGTGAAAGCAGCATGGAACATCACATGTATTTTATGTCTCTTGTCTATCCCCACCATTCTTCCCACCAACATTTTTATGCATAAATTCGGTGTGAGATCTGAGTTCTATATCATTCTCTCCACTATGTCGACGAGTCCTGATTCAACGACGGAGCCTAGGAGTCTACCAACTTCGGAATCAACGACAGATCCCATCCAGGTTGGAAAAGTTAGTTCTTCATTCGATGGTGTGAATACTCAGAGGAATCTCAGTTTCTTCGAATATTTACATTTTCATTATGGTTTTTTGGAAGGATAATAGGATGCAAGTAGTGGATGATTCTGATATCGATTCAATCAGTTCATCATCCACCAGAAGTTTATCATTATCTATCGGCATACCTCCACCTATCAGTATATCATCTGATAAGAATGATGATGAAAACTAATCTACAAAGTGTGGACTGACAAAAACAGCCCTTTTTAGGGCTCCCATTACGAACTCAAACAAAGTAGCTATCTCACAATGAGATTTGATAGGTGTTCATCAATGAAATATGTTATAACACATATTTATGATTTATTAGATGTTTATAATGTGCATATTCATTTGACTTCAGATATCTTAGATTCAGTGAGATGAAAACTCTAAAAAATGACATCTAACACTTATTAACTATTCACCTCTCAATTATAAGAGAATCCACATATGTCATGCATACGCATAACTAGCTGTGAAAACAAATTTTAAAGAAAAAATCAATAAGGATTGTCTCTTTGGTTTCATACGAAAGACGACACCCTGAAAGGAAACGTTTTTCCAAAGAAGTGAGATGCTGAGCCAAATGTGTGTGTTTATCCAATACTAATTGCTGACGCTGCTCAATGCTACAATTGTCAAATCACTCGACTCAAATGTGCCTATTGTGTATCACGGAATCAATGCCACAATCCGCTCGAACGATTAGCAAAACTCACGAACAGGGAAACTATCTTAAGTGCTCCAAGTGTCCCTAGAGAATTTGGTGTACCATTGTGGGCATTTGTGGAAATATTCGTAGAACCTGTGCGATAGAAGACATGACAACAACATTGCCACTTCAACTGTGCTATTTGTAGAAGTAACTGGCAGTTGAGCGAGAAAGTTGGTCAACTCCATCTCAATCGAGAAATCCACTTCAATCATTGCTAGTATCTAACACACGAAGAGCAAATGGAAAGGCGTCAAATCCTAGGTCACGGTATTCCAACGCACACAGAAATTGGACTAGAAAGCCTTCTTGGTGCTATTCCTTGATAATCAATAACCATTGTTAAAATTTATAATGAATAAATTGAATAAATATAATCACAGATTGGGTGATATAACATTCATTTTGGAAAACTAACAAACATAATACTAGTGTACTCTCACAAAGCTCTATCAATATTTACAACACAGATAATTGAAATTATTTCCATATGAATATCAAACCATATCTGATACATCACGAATTATACTCACTTGAAAGACCTATCTACTTCATGTATAGTTTTTTATGTTTTCTTCTCAACACCTTCTCCACTAGATAAACGTCAGGATTGGCTGTAAACCCTTTTTCAAATACGTTTTATTCTTGCTTATACGCACGATATCCTTCAATTGGAATTTGGGTGTACTTTGTTTCCTTTGGATTCGGTTAATGGCTTTGAATTTCAATTTTGTCGATGAATTAACATTTATGGGTTCTATACCAGTTGAACGATGCACCTTGTTGTTGTATCTCCTCTTCATGATTGGAAGAATATCAGGCCCCTTATGATTTCTCCTATTCAAAAATTTTTTGTAGAGCCATGTTTCGATAGTTCGAATTATTCTTTCTGCTATAACTGCTCGTTTTGTGCTAAACGTTGAATAATTAATTATTGATTTCATATTGCCGCATTAGGGAAGAATCATTTTTATAAAAAAAAATATATTCCTTGATCGTAGATATTTTGAAAAATACTTGGCTAGCTTCAGAACACGTTTCATTGAATTGGTTATGGTAGTACCTAATGGTTGCATTTCAGCTAGATCTATTTGCCATAGATCAGCAAACCCTTTGATGGTTGTTATTTTTCTGTGGAAATTACGTCTTACAGGTCTATGTAACTTGTTGACGACTTGTGTCCTGAAATCACTTAAATTCATCATCCATCCTTTTTTTTGAGTGCAAATAGAAAAAAAATGACGATCTTACTTCATTGAATAACGAGGCGAGAGTGATTGTTATTTGTGAATGATTCAATATGTTATCCCTTCTTCATGCAATTCTTCAATTATTGAGATTATTTCATTGTTGTGTCCAATATTGTCTTTGAAGATACTAATAGTCGTGAACGAGCAACAAACTCTTTCGGTGAGTTTCAGTAGACAAAATGAACTGGTTTGGATTCATATATTTTCTGCATTTTGCTTTGATTGACTTTTTCACAAATTTCAAATCTATCTCTCATTTGATAATGAGTTGAGTCTGATATAGGTTTGACAAATTCACGAAAGTTTTTGAAATTCGTGTTCTTGTATCCATTCTCCAATTGATGTTGTTTATATAGAGCATTCGTTACTTTCAATATCTTGGATTCTTCATAAATATTATATCATATATTTCTAGACTACCCGGAAACTCATATTTTTTTGCTTTATTGGTATTCCAAAATACTATGTTTCCATCAATGGAATGTACCTGAAGATTTCCCATTTTTAGTTTTTCTGTGAAAGGTTCCATTCGTACGCCAAATGTTGCATCATATGCCACATTTCTACTTCTGATATTTCTCAAATGTTTTTTCAATACATCTTCAAGACTTTCATGCAGATTGAATGAAGAGTTGACATCTGAGGAACTGATGCGGGATGATGAAGGAGGTGCTTCAAATGGGCTCGTTGCAATTTCATTTTTTATTGTGTCTGTCTCACTATCTGCAGATGATACACTACTAGAAGATTGATACGTTTCTATTGGAGTACTCGTAAGATGAATTGGAGTGGTCTGAAAGTTTACTTGGTTGTTGGATAACTGCGATGTTTTTGACGTAGTAGCATTTGACGATAAAACATTCAATGGTTTCACTATGGGTTCATAAAGTTTTTCCAATGCCATACGATTTTCAATATTACCAGTCTCAATTGAGTTGAATTTGTGTCTGACTGTTCAACTAGTTGACTAATCAAATTTATATAATTGCTTTTATTTTCAGCTACAGAAGCATTTTTGTCTTCATATTGTTTTCTTTGTTATCATACATAAATTCACTGAAGTGACCTTTATACAATCCAATGATCGATTGAAGTTGAATAGCGGCATCATGGATATATAAAACTATCGAATTCCTTGCGATATTCACCTTCATGCATTTTTCTATCTTTGTCGATGACTAGGAATCCATATTGATCCTTCCAGCATTTAACATATATTAATTGAAACAGTTTGAATGTCACATCAGGTGACACATGATCTGAATAAATAGGGTGAATATTCGTATTATCATGCACTAATTCCATAGGCACTGGTGAATATGTATGTGCAAGATGGAAACAATCAACATCTTTATGACGTCCCATACAGAAATATGATCTGATAATATTGGGGAAAGAGCAGCCGCCTTACTTGTCACCAATATAATGAAAGCAAAGAGACATTTAGGTATGGGCTGTAATAGTTCCAACAAGAGAAAGACAAAGAGAAATCAACCAAGGAACAATAAAAAAATTTTCATTTGGTGTTGGAGAGGTTAATAAAGTGCAAAATGTGTTGGAAAAAGCTGGTGGGGATGAGTTTGTGACGACTAATAGAAAAAAAGCTATCACTGTGCCATTGCAAGCGGCAAGTCTACATCTAAAAGCTGTGGGTGAAAAGAAAATGATTAGCACATCTTGAATAATTTCAATTCCCAAAATCGGTTAGATTTTGCTATTGATACCGATTTTTGCTAGACTTTTCGCATTCCGAAGTTCAGCAGGTGTTGCTGCAGGAATTACAAAGGATGTGAATTTGTCAGAAGCAAGCAGAGCAGCTCTGATTGAGGCCAATCGTCATAATAAAAAAATTGAGGCTCTCGCATTAGGTGAAAGTGGCAATGAAATATATCTTTAACCTCATCGTGAAGGATTGGGATTATATTTGAAACCATACAAAGCATCGCAATCATACAAATAAAAAAACTAGTTGATTCCCTACCTCTGAGGCCTTTCACCGATATCGATTTTGATGAATATGTACAAAAATTGAAAATTCCTCACTCTCGTGATGTTTTTATGCGTGATTACCCTCTTCAGGAACAAAACTGTATGAGACACCTTGGGTGGCATACAAGAAATGTGGGAAAAAGTAACATATTTTGATAGTTTTGGAGATTTACCCCCACCAATGGAATTGATTCGGTACTTCAGAAAATATTCGGAAATGAACTTTGATCGTCAACAGAAATTCAATGCAGTTTTTTGTGGTCACTTGTGCCTAAAGTTTCTCTGTGAACCATTTTCCAAATAAAACGGATGCAACTCCAACATTAGATCGAGAGGCCATCAAGAGGAAGGGTTTTTCACTCGAGTTGAATTCACCCTGACAAAAATGGATGGAATAATGCTCGCAAATATGCCCAAAGAAGTGATACTTGCATGTGCTTCACATGAGAATGCATATGTTTGGGAAAAGTTACCCAAACATTCACAAGATGATATTGGCATAATGAAGTATAGATATTGTTACGAACACCACCCTGACGAGAAAAATCTAAGATGGCCCTTTACCACGAAGAATATTCTGCTGCTATTACAATATAGAGAATATGAATGTTGGTGTCAATAAAAGTGATATTTATTCCAATACACTGTCCCCGAAGAAGTATAAATTGTTTCAGATGTATTTTAGACAACAATAAATCAAAATGCTTATGATGAAATACATCAGTTTGAGAGTTCGAGAGCTACAAGCTATCGCGACAATTGTCTTGAGTACAGACTTTTTTCCGCAAATTGAATTGGATAGAAGCAGACGTAATGGATTAGGACTTCTGGAATTCTACGGATGCAACATAATCAATAATATAACCAAAGCAAACAATTCAATCAGTTTCAGAATCAGTGATGACACCTTACCCATACTCCAGAAATACACCATTGAAATCCCATGTGGTGCTAATGAAATAGAAGAAATCAATGCTGTTATACAGAAACATATTATGTTTGAATTATTTCACGACAAAAAACCAAACGATATCATTGCAGATGACATTTTCTACCAACATGTCAATAAATATACAGTCAAATGTGAGATGCGATCAAAATATGAAATTTATCTGACACATCCAAATTCTATAGCAAATATGATGGGATTTGGTCATGATATATTTCCACCAAATCAAATACATGAATCATCACAGCCAATAAATATTACAGTAGTGAGACTCATTCGGTTGGATTGCAATATAATATCTGGTTCTTATATAAACAATGAAGAATCCCACATACTCTTCTCATTCGATATCGATGTTGAGGCTGGATACAATCTCACAAGGGAATCACAAATCATTATATATATGCTTGTCAGTTCGAAACGTCGTCAATTGATTCACAACATCACAGTGAGTATTTTAGATAAAAATAATAATTTTGCCGATTTTGGAAGTGATGAAGAGATTTTCATTTTTTTGGAACTGAAGAAAATCGGATACCTTTCAATTCAATTTTATTCAGTTCATTATCCTAAGAAACATAAATGCTTATAATTGGGGAATATAACTAACAACAAAGTATAATAATGAAACAGAAATAAGATATTTTACAATGAACACAAAACATGTGGAACAGAAATAATGGAATGCAGTCAAATAATGAAATTGGTTACAGAAAGTATATGTTGAAAACAAATTCAAATGTTATAGAAATAAAATGCAAACTATGAAATTCCACTAATTAGATTTTTTCGATTAATACTTAAATTCCGTAATGGAATAGTGCTTCTTTATTTTTTCTGGAATTGAATTATTTATAATAATCCCATAGTGATTCATCGACTTTTTCCCAAAATTTGTTTGTATCCTAATTTTTGACAGTAATTTGGTTTGTTTTGTGGCATAATTGTGAATATCTTTCATTCGAATAAAATTCAAGTTTGATTTCTTTGTATTATTTCCAACAGAATGAATGAAGCAGCTAATTTTGAGTTTATATAATGAATTCAAGTCCAATGAATAGTTTGGTTTATATAAGCTCAAAGTTGTTTCCAAATATGGTAATTTATAAATACATCTTATTATTTTGTTTTGTGAGGTTTTCAGAGGTTTGATCATAATATAATAGACAAAATCAGCGAGAACCACACATCCAAAACGATTACACTACTAAACAGAAATGCTCGACTAGAAAGAAGCTCATTCCACAAGTGTATGCCAAACAGTTAGCACACCACGCTCTGTCTGTGAAGATCTCAAATTCTTGGAATCGGAATGAATTGAAAATGGGGAAATAACAATGATGCTCAAAACAAACAATGAGAAGTTGAATATATTCGATGAACCAGTGCTCGATAATTCCCTCATAAGTTCACATGAGCACACATATAAATCATACGGATCACCACTGTTCAGGAATTCAGATAAAATTTGGATTGCTATCATCAATCAAGATATCATACTTGATATTTCTGGAAGTTTCATTCACATAGAGGGAAAATTCACCCCTAAGGATGCAGCGAAAACATTCTTTATCTCGAATAATGCAATTGCTTTCCTTTTTGATGAAATCCGTTATGAAATGGGTGGTGAACAAGTGACTGTTGTTAGAAAACTAGGGATAACATCTTCAATGAAAACTATGAGCAAGGAGTGGCCGTTACAGTCAATGGCGATCGATATCGGGCCATGTTGAACGAATTTTTGTTCACAAAAATTGAAGAGGAGGATATTGGCAACATTTGGTTTCAACAGGACGGCGCTACGTGCCACACAGCCGAAGCTACACTCGATGTTTTGCGCCCTGTTTTTGAAGATCGCATTATCAGCCGCAGAGCTAATGTTGTTTGGCCACCTCGGAGCTGCGATTTGACACCGTTGGACTACTATTTGTGGGGTGCTGTCAAAGATAAGTGTTACGCCGACGAGCCAGAGACAATTGACGCTTTAAAAGACAACATTCGTGAAGCCATTGGTGAAATACAGCTGCACACAATCGATAATGTGCTTAAAAACTGGACCCGTGTAGCCTACTGCATGGCCAGCCGAGGCAGCCATTTGAATGGAATTATTCTCCATTATCAACCGAAAGGATTGTACTTTCGAATGAAAAAAGAAATTTGAGAAAAAATCCAGTAGTTTTTTTATAGCATTTAAAGAAAAAAAATTATTTGGCGGACCCTCTATATAATTGAAGACGGTACAGGAATCTTTTCAGGATCGATTCAATCATTGCCTCACAAAGATGATTCAGACCCAGCCAGAAATTTGTCACAAACTTCCGCACCACTGTTGTAGTTCTCAGTATCACGAAGACACAATTCGATCCATTCTTCATCATAGCACACACTCAGGTCATAATTGGTTGCATGCTCAGCATTCTCACTCAATCCCTTCAATTTGTAAAGACAGTCTTTGGATGGATGAAGCGAGATCCTCGGCCTTGTATATACAGTTTTCAACAGAAAAACACACTCACACAATTGCTAACTGCCGCAGATATGGCACTGAATCAGTCAAAAAATTTATAACTGCTGCAGATATTTTCTCTGAATGATAATCATTCCTTATATAATGGAGAGCGAGCCATATTCCAGCACCAATCCCAACTCGATGCGTCAACACAAGGCGATACGAGCAGGCAGTGGTCGTATGAGCGCCCTCAAATTTACTTTAACAACGGCATATGATATTTCAGAAGGTTGTTCAAAGTCGAATCTTCGAAAAAACCGCGTGAATCAATAGAGGTCATTCAAAGTCAAACCTAAAACACTACCTCAAAGTCACCTTGCCTGCGTCGTGACTGACTTCGGCAATGGCACATGATATTGCAAAAGTCACTTCAAAAGCCTATTCGTATCTTCGAAATAGCCGAGCGAATCAATGAAAGTTCTGAAAATATAGAAAATAGATGGGAGTCATCCAAGGTTCAACCCAAAACACTATCTTAAAGTTGTCTTGCCCGCGTCACCTTGTGACGTTGTTCAAGGGTATGACGAAGGTGAAAAATACTGGCTAGGGTCTTCAGTGGTCTGAAAGGCCTGGGTGGTGGCGACGGAGGGTAGCTTGAGTTTTCAATAGCTAGGTTTCTTCTGCGCCTTCTTCTGCACTTAGAGAAAATGTACAGAATTATCAGTACAATTATGAGTGTAATTGTTAGGTAGGTAAACCATGAGATGTGATTGGTTACGCGAGGTTGATTTATCAAATCGTCAAGAGTTTTGGAATAGGAATCCAATTTATGCTTGGTGATATCCAAATCGTCGACGTTTAAGTCGCTTAGTTTCAGCGGCTTCAGCTTTGGGAGTCTCGATTTGTCCGGGATCTCGTAGCAGCAATCGTATGGAATTAGAACTGGATGGGATCCATACGAAACATTTGACAATTTTGAAAACCTGTAATCCGCTTGAATTTTCGGGATTCCTATAAATGCACTACAGTCAGTTTCGAGAGTCACTATGGAATTATTGGTGAATAATTACGTTTTTGGGCTCTTTCCGATACAGTTCAAAGTTACTTGTAATGGTTCGGAAAGTATTACAAGCCATACATTTATGTCGATTTTGTGCACTTTATAACTTTGGCTAAAGGAAATGGAACTTTGGCAGTTCATCGAAATTTTTCTCGAGCTTTTGAAGATCTGAACTTCACAAATTGAATTTTGGTCAATTGGATACGCGAACATATCGTAACACAATTGAGTTCAATGTATAAATGGTTAACAAGCACACATGTCCGTGATTGGCAAGAACATCAAAGAATCATCGTCTTTCGCGATATATTTATTTATTTATTCATGGGTTCAAGACCCATATACATACAGGTACACACATATACACGTATATACATACCTATAAAACTAGTCAAATTGTAAAAATATAAAAATAAAAACAATAATCAGATGCATGTACATATAAAAATATGTCACTTAAATAAATATTCTATTAGGAAAACGTCCGCAAAGACTATGTATTTCGTCCTGAATCAAGCTGCCTCTGAAACTGAGACTCTGTTGTAAAAATAAAGAAAACAAGGTCCATTTTATTAACCGCTCTCATAGTTCGTGGTATAAAGGAATGAAGGTACTGTCGATGAGAAAATGTTGTATTTCTAATAAATTTAGGAGAAGCTGAAAGTCCTATCTTGGATAGCAATGAGGGACAATGGACAATTCCATTAATAATTTTGAAAAATATCTTCAAGTCTTCAGTATCTCTTCTGTTACGGAGTGTTTCGAGGTTTATGAGAGAGTGTAGATGAGGATAGTTCACAGGAGTAATTCTGGAGTCGAACACGACCAATCTTAGGAATTTTCTCTGAAGATGTTCTAATATATGGATGTGGCTTGCATATGAAGGGTTCCATACAGAAGATACGTATTCAAGATGAAATCTTACTAGAGAGCACATAATTATACAACTCATCTAACTGAAATCAATTGAAAACTCCAAAAAGTATACAATTTCCGAATTATATTCATTCGTAAAGTATCCTTATTTTTAGATAATAATTATGCGAAATACAATTTTTTTATATGCCGAGTAGACCAGTTGAATATATATTGAGACTGCATAATGCTTTTTCCCAGTTATTTTTCATGAATTACAGTCCATTGAATTATTTTGTTTTCCCATAATTTTGTTAATAAAATTCATACCGTTGAGTAATATTTTGAAGATTCTGGCTCCTAATAAATTACAATTCCGTTGTCCTATTGTTTTATTCAAGTTGTTCTGTGCTACGGAACCTTCTATATATTTCTTATTTTGGTATCAGACTTTTCAAGTTTATTCCACATATAGTAAGTAACAACTTGAACAGTTTTCTGACGAAAATATCTCTATTCAAGGTTTCTGTTCTATTCAGTGGAGTTCAAATGGGTTCATAGTATCAGGATTACCAGGAGCTGGTTTTGATGCACTGACCAATGGTGATTGTACCACTGACTTCATAGTGATACCGAATCCTTTCTACCCAAATGGCACAGCTGTCAATTCTGACAGATTCTGCGGTACATCTTTTAACACTGTAGTTAGTAAGTATATTTTTTCATGTTTGTATCAGTTACTGATGTTGTATCAGTTAATTGCCCCAATTGTATCAGTCACTTGCCCCATTGCCTCTAAAGAGGCAATGGGGCAAGTGATTTATTCCGAAACATCGAAGGTCTGCCATTGAAGATGACAGTGTTCCACGGAAGTAATATTTATGCCATCTGATCCTCGAGCATTGCTTTTCAAATTGTAAATAATATTTTGAATATTCATTTCACTCGTTCGTTGAAATAAAAATTGGGAACTGTTCTGTTTTTTTTTTATAAGATTCTAATATTTCAGAATCAATTGGTGGGTCGGGATTTGAGTGCACAAAATAGTGATTAAGTTTATCATATTTCTTAAGTTCTTCTGGAATGTCAATAGGTTTTTTTTTTATTTATGTTTAGGACACTTAGTTCCTTCCACACTTTATTCATACCTCTTGTTTTTATTATATGTTGAAAGTATGCTTTTCTTTTCGTTTTTGCATGTATAAATAGTATAATTTCTTAGAGATTTGTAATACTTATAGCGACCAGCATTTTTCGTCTTTCTCCATATTGTAAAAGCCTTATCTCTTAGTTTCATCAAGAGTCGTATATTGTCTGTAATCCATGGGGAGTAAGGTTTCGTTATTCTGATGGTTCTCAGTGGTGCATGATGGTTGAAAACCGATAGGATGGAATCATTAAGGATTAAGGAGTTTCTCATTTATATCATTTGTATTATAAATCAGAGAAAAAGGAGCATTTTGGATATCCGAATAAGAATCACGCATAATGAAATTTCTGAAATCTCTGATAGTTTTATATATTTAAGATTTTTTGGGAGTCATAGTATTTAATTCAACATAGACAAGATTATGATCGGACATATTGTCCGCTGGTAAGACAGCAGCATTTTTTACAAAACATTGGATGTGATGATTAAATCAATAAGAGTTGCAGTGGAGATGGTAGAATGTGTGGGCGACTCGATAATTTGTGATGATCCGTAAGCCTCTAGCATATAATTGAATCGTTCAGAAGATGAATCATTGATCGGCAGCATATCTATATTAAAATCTCCCAAACAGATGAGTTTTTCATACTTCGGGAGAAATGAGGATATATTTTTTTCTAGGTCAGACATAAACTCATTAATAGGTGTATTTGGTGGTCTGTATACGAATCCAATCGCAAAAACTTGAGTATTGACAAATAGTTCAATCCCCCCTTAGGTCTATCAGACCTAAGAGACTAGACTAGAGATCTAGAAGACTAGCTTTCAACTCTAACACTTTGACCAGTTCACCTTCATTAAAATATTTTACATTACCCTTTTTTGATCAACATATGTGTACCTCTATCTCCAAATTTATAAATAATATTATTCCTGGTACCATCATCTCGTTTAAATCTACTAATAATTGTAGTGACTTTCTAGTTCACTCAAAAGATAAAATTAATAAGGTACAAACAGAAAAGTGGAGTCTATAAGCTGGACTGCTCTGATTGTTCGGCATCTTATATTGGCAGAACTTGCAGACGTCTCATCACTCGTATCAATGAACA
>WOGR01006050.1:0-13362 GCA_015342045.1 Leptinotarsa lineolata | reverse complement strand
CATCTTCAGATCACAGAAGAAAGCTATTCGTCTTCTGGCTGGAGTCGGACTGAGAGAACACTGTCGTCCCCTCTTTACTGACATGAAAATAATGACAATACCATGCATTTGCATTATCAAACCCTTTGTGAAATACACTCAAACAAAGGAAACTATATTGTTCCGTCAGATCTTCACAAATACGACACGAGATCAGCAAACCAAAATGCACTAAAACTTTTCAGGCTAAATAAGTCAAAGTCAACTTCAATCAGTTTGAAACTTTATAACAAGTTAAGCTCAGAAGTGCGTTTCCTGAATGTTAGACATTTTAAGGCTAATGTGAATTATCTACTCCTGAAAAATTGTTTTTATAGTGTAGAAGAATTTTCGAATTATTCTTTTTGATGTGAATAAAATGTTTTTGTGAATGACCTGATTGTTTTTACATTTTTACATATTGTCTCTCAATATTTTTTGTATTATGTGACGTGCTGTAAACCACTGTGTGAAATAGCCAATGAAGTCTATCTATAAATGCCTCAATTTTCTATATTCCTACATTTGCACTGAATGAAGCTGATTCCTTCATCTGGATATCCTAATTTGTGTCAATTATGGTTCATATAAAAGACTAGCCCTAATAAAATTCGAACAGGTGGTGAAGGTGCTACTTATTCTGGTTATTCATTCGTTATGAATGATCTTATTTTGGGATTTTTTTTCAGGTGGTTGATAACTACTTCAGCAATAGTGGCTGACATAATCTTCAGAAAATAAACTAATTATCTAGGCTGGTCGAACAATAGTCTGAAGGTATAGTTTCATCAAGCAGCAGAATGGACATTCAAAAACATGTGTTATTCAAAACCGACTCTTCTCCGATACCTAGAAACTCTGAAGAATTTTCATTGCAAGCATATATTTTTTGTTTGTTATTTTCCGCTCTTCGAACGATAATGAAGAAATCAGAACGAATTTTGTCAAAAACTGATCTATCCCGAAAATGATTTTCAACCGTTTGTACTACTAAACATTCATCGAACACTCATTCATATCATCATTCATACTATTTCTTTCTATTACTCCAGTAACAATCGAAAACAATTCAGTAACTTCATTTGTATTTTAGGCCACTCTACAATAATTGATATATAATCAGATTGGATCAACTCTTCATGGCAACTATATTCAATTATACATAGAACAATACACTCCGCAATCATAAAACGCTTTATTGGCCTATAAAATATATTTTAATGTTCTATGCGCAGTTATATTCTATGATTTATTAATGGTGAAAAATAATGTGGAATCGACAAAAATATAATATTGTTGCCAGACTTCCGCAATAAATGTTAGTTTGCGATATCCCAAACATGGAGATTTCATTGTTTGGGATTTTTGATCAATCGAATCAGTCGGGACATTATACAGTGCATTCCATTCGAAACGAGCCACGCTGAAAAATTCAGTTGATATCGTGACTATGGAAAAAATCGTGAAACACAACTTTGCTATTGAAATCAACCCTTTGCTCATCCTCATATTCAAAATATCAAAAATGAAAATAGTAGTTGAGTGTCAAATTACGACTATAACAGAAAACAAGTATGAAAAAAAATCAAAATACTCTACAAACTAGGAGTTAAACCTGAACACAAAACTTTCACCTGAATGAATTTTCGATACAGAATTGATTCAAATTTCAATATGGCACTGCAATGTTCTCAAGAAAGAAATGAGTCAGTTTCTCAAATCGATGAGAGTTTTTCCATTGCGTATTATTCTTACGATAATTTGTTGATGATAGATTTTTCAGGTAGATAAAATGAATGAAAAGATTTCATTAAATGAGGCACCAGGATCCCCCGATTTGAATCCACTGGATTTTTCATGGGGACCGTTGGAATTGAAAGTCTATGAGATGTAGCAGTATAATGTTGATTATTAACTGAAGTACCTATCAGTTATAGTAGGCTATCACCACCTGATATTCTACAGAATGTAGAAAAGAACAGAAACTCGTTAATACCTTTGTGAGCTGTTGATGTTCAGCTCAAACATTCGATACAGTCTGTTTTGTTTCTTATCCTAGTTTGAAATCAAATGCAAACATGAGAAAGTATTTAGTTTTTTTTACGTGAATTACTGTTGTAATAAAAGGTTTTGATACAGAATTGAAAGACCTTTCGAATGATCTGTCTATCGACTACTATTCCCATTGAAAATATGTTATATGTGGGCTGTTATGGAAAAAGGCGGCTGACAAGGGGTTGGTTTTCACATTGAAATGTTGCCCCCTGAAAACTGAATTTGACGTGTTTCACGATTTTTTTGATAGTTTTGGTTTCAAATGACTCATTATGTACCACATTTGTAGAAGAGTATTTGCAAAATAACTTTTGATATCATTATGGTTGTATATAATCATAAAATATACGTAAATATATGTACTATATTTATTATTGTTTCACAGTTTTCATCTTGAATTGTCTATTTACCTATGAGTATGTGTATATGTGATGAGTATATGTAGTTGAAAATAAGACTGTTTGTTTGATATGCTGCAAACATATATTCTACTTAAGAAAGGTTGGTTTGGAAACAGGATTAATTTTTCTCAGAAAACAATTGTTTTATTG
Source organism: Leptinotarsa lineolata (assembly GCA_015342045.1). Taxonomy (NCBI): domain Eukaryota; kingdom Metazoa; phylum Arthropoda; class Insecta; order Coleoptera; family Chrysomelidae; genus Leptinotarsa; species Leptinotarsa lineolata. The sequence goes on along the minus strand of WOGR01006050.1, from coordinate 10,738 downwards.
TCGACGTTTCGAATTCAATTGAATTCTTATTCAGGGCTCTGTAACAATGAATTTTTATAAACATACCTCCCACAAAACTTATACGATTATTAACGTTTCAATTCCACAACAAATAATGGGTTCTTAATTGAGTTACTCACCGAAAAGTAGGTTATTCGTGTCAATAATATTACTATTCTGAAAAACATCAGACATATTAGATATATACATATACAAATTAGAAAAATAATGAACATTGCAAGAATCAAATTTTCAAGACAACACAAACCGACATGAAACAAATGGATGGCTTTATCTGTGATTCTGATAAGGTGATAAATGACAGAAAGAAGAAGAATAAAAAATGGGTAAATTATTTAGGTATTTTACTTATCAAATTGAAATATGCAGTATCAACGCCATCGACATATCTTCTAGTGTTAATACTATCGCATTTGCAGATATGTATCATTTCGTTGGTTTAGGTTGAACATCTAGAATAGTTGGATGATCAAAATTAGATATGTGTCCATTATATTCAGTTTCTTAGAGCCTTTCATGTGTTCTGAAACTCATGTTTTGATATATCGTCTGGTATGATCAACATAGTATTTGTGACAACTTCCACAGTTCAATTCCTACACTATATTCGATTGAATGTCTTGTGATGTTTTTTTTTTTCGATACAAACTGCTCTCCAACTATAGTTTTATTTGAAAAGGCTACTTCAGTTTGTTCGGTACTGAGTATCATTCCAAGTTTATTAGATAAATTTATACAAATGGAATTTTGTGATATTTGGGATTCATTTCTCTATTTTGAGAAAGCAAACTTCTTTTTTCAATAAAGGCTCTGGGAAAATTATTTTTCAGCAGGCAATTTTCGATTGATTGAAGATTTTGGTTTTGGAATTCAGAAACAAAAATATCAAAAGTCTCCAATTAATTCAGAGTCACCTAGTAAAAATTTTTTTCTAGAGCCCTCATTAGAAAAATAAAGAAAGAAGTTTCTCTTCCCAAAATACAGGGGTGAAACCCAAATATCACAAAACTCCATTCGTAAAAAACAGACACCACCTTATCAGAATTACAGATAAAGCCATTCATTTGTTTCATGTCGTTTTGTATTGTCTCGAAAATTTGGTTGTTGCAATTTTTTTCATTTGTTGATATGTATCTAATATATCTGATGATTTTTAAATAATAATATTATCAACACAAAGAAACTACTTTTCGGTGAGTAATCTAATTGAAAACTCATTATTTCTTGTGAAATTGAAACGACAATAATCATATAAGTTTCGTGGGAGTTATATTCATGAAAATTCTTTGTTGGAGAGCCCTGAAGAAGAATTCGAATAAATTGGAAACGTCGGCAGGAAAACAATTGCTTTTTTCAAGAAAAAATGGATCACTAAACTAGTTGACTGATTATATATTGTGGTTGAATGAATGATCTATGTATCAAAGTCAATTGACAAATTTGTTTTGTCGAACTGGTTTTTTGTTCAGTTTTTTTTCTCATAACTTTCCTATTTGCATTTTGAAATTTTTTCTCTTTACTTTAATGAAGGGAAGGCTTTTCAAGTCTGTGTGGCGATTATTCATATTCTTTTTCAGATATTCAGTTGTGTAATACCTTCTCTGGAAAAATATTCATATCAATTCCATCAATGAAAGTTTGGTGGACAAATTCAGAAGAGAAGAGCGATTTCAGTTATTAGATATGCGCAGATTAACTTAGGATGGAATTTTTGAAAGTGATAGATGAAAAACAACTATCAATTCAAGTAACCCTACCGATTTCATGGCTTCAAATATTTTCAATAAATATTGAAGTAAATATTCGTCTTTGAGAGCTCAAATTCACCCTACTTCTATCTATAATAAATCCAACCTAATTCAGCACTTTGTTTCCAAGTCATTGTAGTGTGCTATTATCTTCAACCATCCATTATAAGTATATTGGATTCCACTAACGTAGAAGCAAAATTATAAATAATGGAGTTCGGACAATCCCCATTTATCAACTCAAACGTGATTGATGGTTTAAATTGCATGAAATAATGTGAGGTCATACACCATACAGAAGTTTTTTACTGATGAAGTTACTGGGCCTGTTAAGTGTAATTTCTTCGGAAACATCAATATTTGAATATCAGATAAATCTTTTGTGCTTGAAAAAGAAAGGCAATAGCCATTCGTACTTGTCGAAATTCCATGTAGAAATTCATAACCCATTAATAAATTGACAAGTACTGAAATATCAATCAAATGATAAGTAATACAAATTATGAATCATGAAAAAATTTAATTGGCGCTTCGGGGGCGACTTGATTGATTCCAGTGACGCATTTACTTTTTTAGCTTCAGGAAAATCCGAAAAAACCTGCGGTACCACATCATCTGAAGATCTTGATATGCCAATGTCTTCTCTTCCATAAAACAAAATGTTGGGTGTCTTCAAAGGCTCCAGTGAATTCAAAACATCACCAGAAATCATTCAATCCAGAGCGGTCAGGAGTATTGAACCTGGTATTTTCCTATTCATGAAGAGTATTCAACAAGAACCCCAAAAATTCGGAACAATTCTCTTGTTGTCCTGAAGAGTATCAAGTGGACTTCAAGGACTCTAGAAAATCGGTTGGTGAGAAAGATGATTCATTTTTATGAAACTGCAGCTACATGAACAGGTGTTTGAGCTTGATGAATAAGAAGGAAACATTATCGTTCTCTTTCATCGTTAAAACGTCGTTCTTAAAATTCTTCGTCATGAACAACACTTGTAAAATGCTATTCACAAAGCGAGTGTTTCTTAAATTATCTAAACTAATTTTCGTCGCAAGATTTTCAGGACAACTGTCTGCTGATTCGCAAGGAAGAACAGGTTCCACAGAATCTACACCAGAACTATTCCTCAAGCTACAATCGATCCTTCCAAGTGATGGAGGGTTTCGTTGAGGGATTGATTTGGCTCTTGCTCCATGAAGATCTTCTACAGAAAGGGAACCAGAATCATGAGGACAGCATCTCATATTTAGGGGACAGGAATGAACTATTTTCATTGATCGCACTGAAAAAGAAGAAGATGGATCAATGACTTGCGAATTCACCTCGATAGGAGACTGATGAGTTTATGTATATCTTGGCTTGTTTCGAAGAGATTTTAGTTCCGTACTGGAATGAGGGCAATGCATGATCTCATCAAAATTATGTAAAGGAGGAATAGTTCCAAGGAACGAAGCAGCATCACCACGTTGAATGGCAATACTAGTTCTTTCCATCAAAGAAGAGGTAGAACGGTAATCTTTCGTTGCTTGGCCTGATCTCCTTCAGAATTCATGAACAAATAAGAGAGACTCCGGGCAATAAACACCAAAAGATTCAACCGCTACTGGATGAAACAGATGGTTGTTACCAAGATTTTTGTATTTCTTTTTCGTTTCCATTTCTCGCCAGACAATGCCGCAGTTTCAGCACACTTCGAACTTTCTGCTAGATGAGAAGCTGCGACCGTGTCAACGCAATTGAAGTCCCGAAGCTTGACCGTATTTCCATGGTATGAAAAACATACCATCTGGTCGTTTGCCATCATTTCGGATATTGATATATTTAGATCAAAACTTTTTCATGCTATAAAATTTTGTGTGAATTTTTATCAATCAAGAGAGTAGATTTTACATTCACTGATCCTTGAGAGAGGCCAAATATACGCGGGCTCAATGCACAGATAAATGCACACATTATTTATAACATATAAGAATATAATCAACTAACTGATGACTTGATAGTGTGTTCTAGTATGATTTCACTTTTTTTGCAAGAGGCTGCTCACTTTCTCTTTCTGAATTATATAACAGTCGAATATATCCCATTTTTAATCATTTTCAAAACACAGGTTATGTATACTGTGGTAGACACAAGTATCCGAGCTCCATATGGCGAGTGAGATAGCTAAACGCCCACCCTAAAACTGAAACTAAAACTATTTTTTTCTGTTCACATTCTACAATAACAAAACATCTTTTACACATATACAATAAATACAACCATTCTCCCACATGCGGGAGTAGATTTGTGTTGAAGGCAGGGGATCAGGTAAGGAGGATATTGGTAAGAAAATGACTGTTTTGCTGAGCCCAACAGGATGACAAAAGAAAAGCCGCCACACGGTACCACGATTGGATAATGGGATGCGTCCCTGCTGGTGTTAGCGGGTAGCTCTCCGCTCAAGAGATTTTCGCTTTGAGCCCCCGTCTATGTTGTCTCGCTTCCTGCCGAAGCTCACGAGAGAGTTTTTCTTTTGGTGCGATTTCGATATTGCTGAATCTCAATTCCACCCATGTAAGCCAATAACAGTTGTCCGCAACCTCCAGGAAAAGGTTTATGAAAAAACCAGGTAGATATAATTCTGCTATCACGCTAAAGCGTAAATTATATTATCCATTTTTCCATGAACTAAGTGCGATCGCGTTTGCGCCGGTCATGGAAGATTTCCAATGGATCATAAATTAGCCCGTGTTTACGGGGCAGATTATGTATGATAACTCGTAATAGTCGTGACGTCCCCCGTCATTTAACTTTTCGGCAGGAAGAACTTGAGGAATTTCTGAGACAGCCTCCTGATGTATTCAGTGATCGTCCTCACTTTAGCCAGATCTAACAGATCGATTAATAAAATATATCTGTCACTATTCTTGCAAATACGGAGCACCTTATTCTGCATCCTTTTGAGTCTCAGTACGGAAGATCTCTTGAGGCTGAAGAATACAGGACAGGCGTACAACATAGCTGGTCTTATTATTTGTTTGTAGATAAGCAACTTGTTGTCAACACTGAGCTTGGAGTTCCGTGCATCGCCGCAGCTGCTCGTTCGATGGCAAGTGTTCCTAAAAGTTCAGGCGCCTATCCATGATAACTCCCAAATATTGCGCGCTTTTCTGCTCATCAACGCTCACGTCTTTGATTCGCAACTTACGGAAGATCCCTACGTTAGTAAATTTCTTCGATAAGATGAAGAACTCAGTTTTCAATGTGTTCATCTCAATCTTATTCCTGTCGAAGTGTGGCACGATCATCCTGTCGAGGTGGATCTGCAGTTGCTGCTTAGCCACATCGCTCGAGAACGAATGTACATAAATTACGGTATCGTCCACATAGATACCCACATTCGTTCTCGAGAACATGGAAAAATCGTACGTTTACAATGAATACAGGAGCGGTGATAGGCAGGACACCTGCGATACATCTGCTTCAATCAGATAATGTGCAGATGTGGTTTGTTCTACTCTCACACGAAAAGTTCGGTTGCTCAGGTAGGATTCGAGAATTCGAATCACAAATAGAGGCATGCCTGCCGACCACATTTTGGCGACAAACCTTTCTGTCCATACCTTGTCGAATACTTTTAGGATATCTACCAGGACCAGTACCGTGAACAACTTGGATCATTTGAGAAGTCGTATTCCGACCCTTTCGGAATCCGAATTGCTCCTCCGTGACTGATTTCATCCTCCCCTCTTGGCAAAGAAGTCTACTTGGCAATACTTCATCGACGATTTTAACGACCACACTGTGGAGCGAGATCGGGCGATAACTATCAATCAAGTGTCTAGCTTTACCGGCCTTGTGGATGAGCACCACCTCCGCACGTTTTAGACAACTTGTTTAGTTTTGGTGTTCAATTATTGCATTGACAATATGTACTAATTGTACAAGCACCTTCCGAGGGAGATTGTGGAGTAAAACCGCCTCGATTCCGTCAAGCCCTAGGGCTTTGTTTTTTCCCAGACACTTGATGGTCTCTACAATCCTAGCATAGCTAGTGAGCCACTCGAGTAGGGTCTTTTCAGTCATGGCCGGAACATTTCTGTTCTTGAACATGTCGGTAACCCTGGTGGTATTCTCGTGCTCGATACAATTGTCAGGTTCAATCTGGTGAACACTGGCGAAATACTCCCCGAACAACGAGCCTTCTGGAAATCCGTCACCGCATGTACTTGATCCCCCTGTATGATAGGTATGGCCTCAAAGCGGTTGTCCATCCTTTTAGGTATCCTCTACAAAGAGTGATCATGCATATTGAGACTCTCTAGCTCATCCTATCACCCTCTAATGGTGAACCCAGAGATTCATTCATTGACCTCCGCCAAAAGTCTCAAAAATGTGATCCTTGTAGCGGGGGTCACGAGTTCGCTGCCACATTTTTCTCTGAATGTTCTTTCCTCTTATGAGTTCAACAATATCTAGTGGAAGGATAGCTCGGTGTCCTTTCACCACTACCTTCTTTGTCGACCTGTATCTGGAGTATTGGATATTTTCGACGAACTGCTCACAGACCATATCGAGATCATATCTCGATAAGTTGCTTTTCATCACGGTCAGACCGTTCATAGCCGCTGTGAACTCCCCCCAGTCGGTGTTCCTGCAGTCAAACTTTTCCTTCCTCCTATTGATGTTGGCTCGAGTAAGACTAAAGAGCACCGGACAGTAATCGGAGCTCAGCTTGTGTACCATGACCAGTTCGCCCAGGTGTAGCGCCCAACCCGTGAGAAGAGAATCGCACAGTCACTTGCGTATGGCGACTCGTCGCCACGGAATGCATCGGCACGCCAGCAATTGGTTTTACTTGTGGATGTTTCACATCAATCATCTGAATTAACAATATGGATTTTCAATAGGTGTCAGCATACTGATTTATTTGGAGTACTGCTGTAGACCGCTTAAAGAAAATAGCAGATTTGTGAAAATATAATAAAGAAATAGGTATGATGCAAGCCACAAGTCAAAATTGGCAAAAAGGGTTTCTTGTGCTCAGATTGTGTCGCAAACAATATGAAATGATGAGTGAAAATGTGGAATATTACAATACTCTAGATCATGAAGCAGAAGTTATTGAGATTATAATAAATCAAATCACCTGGGATCGACAACATAAAATCTGAAATTCTGAAAGACTTCAAGGAAAAAATTGCACCTCCGTTAGTTTATATAATGGATAAGTCCATGAATGATGGGAAAATTACAGGTATATTGAAAACTGCTGAAATAAAAGCCTCTCCTCAAAAACGGTGATGAACTTGATGTTACGAACTATCGCCCTATTTTACTGTAATCGAGCATGGGAGAAGTTTTTAGAAAAACCTCACAGAAGAGGTTAGTCTTATTTCTCGAAAGTTATAATATTTTATTGAGTAGACAATATAGTTTCGTAAGAATAATTCGACGTCTGAATTGCCAAAAATTAACAAAAAAATTCTTCTATATGTGTCTCCATCGATCTGGCAAAAGTATTTGACACCTTAACCATTTAAAATTACTGACAGTACTTTCAAATATTGGCATCAGAGGAGGTGCTCATAAATTATTTAAGAGTTACTTATGTAACGGAAAACGATGCGTCAGTATCAATAAATCTATGAGCAATTATCAAATGATCACACACGGAGTGTCTCAAGGTACTGTTTTGGGACCAACTCTCTTCAATCTTTATATCAATGATCTTCATGAACAAGATACGTGTGGGAAAGTTGTGAGTTTCGCGGACGACGCTGCCGTTTTTTTACTAAGGAACTGAGTGGACCACTCTCAAAAATAACATTGGGATTGACTTTCGAAATACAATAAATTTCTTCAAAGATAGAATGCTGACAATCAATTATGGAAAAAAATCACTTCTTGCCGTTTATATCCTACCCTACAAATTCACCACCATATAAAGAACTGGAAATACAACATAATAACGGAACCCTTCTGAAAATAGAGTCCGTCAATAAGCTTAAATACCTAGGCATATTTATAGATTCTCATTTGGAATGAAAAAAACAAATTGATCATGTAATTGAAAAGTTGTGATTCATTCATAAATTCAAAAACATATCTAACATGATTAATATAAAATATCTAAAAATACTGTACCATGTTTTGGTCGAAAGCCATCTTTTCTATGGAGCCTCAAAAACACCTATCAACAATCTACAGAAAATTCAGAGGTGCAGTAATAAAATGATATATAAAGAACCGCGAGAATATCTATCCTGTTGAGGCAGTATAGACATAAATCGTCGTTGATACCTATTTAGCACCATTGCAACACAAGGCATAAAACCAACGCTGTGATACCCAGAACAAAAAAAACGAAAAGACAGAAATGTTACATTTTTTAGTACCAAAACTTTTCAATGGACTACCTTCCGAACTCAAAACGATCAACTCATACGAAAACGGTCAGAACTTGGCTGTTCACTATTCCGTTAGAAACACTGAAAAGTTCAATAGCTACAAGCAGAGTATGTTATAGACTCACATGAGGTGTTGCTCATCATATAGTTTGCAGATATAATTATTCTAATGTGATTTTAGCGCCAAAATTTTCCCTTAATCTTTTATAGAATTCAATATTTCAGAAATGTGAGTTGACTAAAGCTTCCAAAATTTTATTTTACTTCAAATTGTTTAGTTTTGTTTTGAATGTTATTATAGTATTGATGATTTTTAGATTTATATATTTTTATATTTGAACAAAATTAGAGAATATTTGTATTTAAACGATGTTAATGTTAGATGTTTGAAGATTCGTTTGGTTTATTATTTGATCGTTCAGATTGACATCCTTCTATATTTGAACAGATCTGGAGAACATTTGTTTTTAGATGATTGTTCATGTTTAATGTTTGGACAAAGATTTCATGCCACGCGCCTTGTGTTTTTTTCTGTTTTATTCATTTTCTGATTGGTAGAATTAAGGTATGTAATCTAATAGTACGAATAAACATTAATATTATATTATTATAATTCGAAAGATTTTCAAGAATGAACCAACTAAATTGTAATATAACTGTGAACAATATTTTCAATAAATATAATTATATGACTCTCGTTCTCGACCACAAACAATTTTTGAAAAGTTATGAGTATTCCTTCCGGAACCGCTTGATTCATCTTAAGAATCGAACAGTGTTCCTAACTTCTTTCGAATATACTGTTCACCGAGATCATCTCATGAATACATTATGAAGGTATCTATAGAGACAACGCTTCGAAATCTATCACAATTTTATGGCTTCCTAAGTCGCAATTTCATATTCATGATATCGGTTCAGGGAACGGCAACGCCGTTCGACTGATGACAACGTTATTCGCGAAGAAATAAAAAGGAAATTACGATTCTTGGGTAGAAATATAACGAGTTCAGGGATTATTAAGAGCAAACCTCGTTGTATAGAGTAGATTCGTCTGGCGGATAGCATGTTCACTCATCGTTTAGTATATATTGTGGGACTCTTATTATATTTGAACTTGTTATTAACCTCTCTATTGTTTACTTCAATTTTGTTTTACTGGTTTTTGCAATGTGGATTTTGTTGAGTGGAGCAAGTTTCTCTCAATTGCAATTGCCAAGCAAACAGTAATCAGGTATACCGGGTGATTTTCTAAGATGGCCCACCCCTATAACTTTTTTTATTATTGGAGATGGAAAAACTAAATTTGTGGGTTGTGTATCATTGTTTGATTAACACTCTTTGACATATTTACTCGCTTTGCCGTACTTCCGGTTTAACCAGAAATGCCCCCAACTTTCTATTTTTGAATGGGACATCCTATATATTTTGACTTCTTTCGATCGAGAATTACATTTTGAATATTACAGTATTCTACGTGTCAATATTCGACTAATAAAATCATTTTCATTACAATTTTTTTTTGATCCAGAATGCCATGGATCGTGTAAATCGCTTCACTCTTGATCAAGTAACAAGCCTCACAGTCGAAAACTACGACTGTGAGGCTTATTAATTCACAGTCGTTTGAAGAATTATTTCACAGTCTCAAATATGAATTTTTTCAGTCAACTCGATTTTTTCAATTGGAAAAGGGGTGGTTCGTCGGCTTTTTGTAAAAAATTATTTTCTTGCGAATAATTTGATGCCATATAGTTCCACTTTATTTTCTCTATTTTTCTGAATGATTGCAAGAAACAGTTACACCTAATAACAAATAATACGTATTCGGTATACTTATGCACTAAGTCCTGTTATTCTAGTTATCCGTGACAAACAATCAAAGCTGTTGCTAGGACTGCCTAAACAAAAGGCTAATTAATATGCTGTCACTTTTGAAAATTTATTTGTTGTGTAGTTTATAATTGGATATGGCAAATTATACCAGAAACGAGAAAATTGACCTGTTGCTAATTAACGGAGAAACAAAAATGAATGCAACTGATGCAGCTCGAATTTATGCTCAGAGGTTCCTTAATCGTCGCCATCCCACTCGGCATTATTTTGCAAAACTGGAAAATTTAAAATTATTTATTCAGATAAAACCCGATTCACCAACTTGGGTATGTTCAATAGGAATAATAGAAGGTATTGGTCTCAAACAAATTTACATCTGATGCAAGAAGGAGATTTTCAAGCGATTTGGTTTCAATTGATGTATGGGTATTATCGGAGAAAAATTTTTGGGGCCAATAATTTTCGACGGCCAACTGACCACGAAAGATATCTACAGTTCCTTAGAAATAAAATCAATAATTTCATTGAAGATTTGCCACTGGCTAACCAAGTTGATATCTATTTTCAACAAGAAGGAGCGCCACCTGACAATGGGCTTGTTTCATGCTATGGAAAATGATACTGGTTTGCTTATAGACTGATCGAGTTAGGGGTATATTATACTCATCAAGTCTAATCTGCCCCAAGATCTCTTTATATTTGCAGGAAAAAAAATAATTCAAAAAGCAAGAATTTAAATTGGCC
>WOGR01006049.1:0-13363 GCA_015342045.1 Leptinotarsa lineolata | reverse complement strand
GACAGGTGATGAATCGTGGATTTACGCGTATGAGCCCGAAAGTAAACAGCAGTCGACTGTATGGTTGTTTCAAGATGAGCCAAATCCAACAAAAGTTATTAGCGCACGAAGCACTTCCAACAAATGATCGCCTGTTTTTTCGGAAAAACTGGACATGTCGCAACCGTACCATTAGAACAACGCAGAACAGTCAATTCTAAATGGTACATAACCAATTGTTTGCCAGTTGTCTTCCAAGAAATCAGGAAAATCAACCGCCGAAGACGGATCACTCTTCACCACAACAATGCGAGCTCTCACACATCGGCTCAAACAACTGCATTTTTGAACACCCAAAACATCGATTTAATGTTTGATGAGTCATCCGCCGTATAGTCCTGACTTGGCACCGAATGACTTTTTTTTCCCGTACGTAAAGAAACAAACTGGGAGGTCAATGTTTTTCGACACCTGAAGAAGCGGTTGCTGCATTCAGAATGAATGTTTTGGAGATATCTCAATCAGAGTGGCAAAAGTGCTTCGACAATTGGTTCAAACGCATTCGGAAGTGTATAGATCTTCATGGGGAATATTTTGAAAAACAATAAAGTGATTTTCGATGATTTATATTTGTTTTTGTTCTCTAATCCCGAAATATAAAAGGCCCGTACTACCTCGTAACATACTTCTCTTCATGTACAAAGCTTCACATTTCATTATTTTGTGACATGTAGTGACAATAATATTTGCAGCACAGTATTATGATGTGTTTTATATGGATGACCTGAACAATACAGACCTGAACAATACAGAAGTGTTTTTTTGTCCAAGTCAGGGTTCTTATAAAAGTATTTGTTTCGAAAGTATTTTTCATTCGTGTAATTCATTATTTATATGAAAGAAGTTGTTTCGAGAGGGCTTTTCTTCTAGTTTGTGTCTGGAAGTTACTTCTTTGAATGATCTACACGGCGAAATAGAAAGTCAAAACATGTCTTTCCCAAAAACAAATGAAGCATTATTATTGTTATTATGATGGAAATCCTTTCATCAAACATGAATATTATCCAAATATGTCAATTTTTCAGGAATAACTAACTACGGAATCAACGTCGAACAAAACTATAGAAACAATGGAGGACCTTCTGGACTCCCAAACAATAATGTGCCTATCGATTCTCTGGTGGTTGATGGGTTGACTGGAACTTTAAAAGGGTCGTATTCACAGAAAGCCTATATCCTATGTGCTTCCGGAGCATGTACAAATTTCAAATGGACAAATATAAATCTCACAGGTAACTCACGGCCCGACTCCTGTAATTTACATCCCGCTGGATATAATTGTTAGTAAGAAATGAAAATGGCATTCTGTCAAGTAGAGTTGAGAAAACGATAAGTAACTGAATATAATAAAAAAAAATTGCAAGACTATTCTCAAAATAATTCAAAATAGACGATATTGTGTTTCTTGTTCTACATTTTTTTGGAAAATATATTGTTAACAACATGAATCCTATAATGAAGTTCTGTAGATATCAACTAATAAATGATATTAAGTCATAACAAACACCTTTCAGTTTACTTGATGATCCTCTTTCCCTTCTGGAGTGCCTGTTTATTCTTTGGTGGCTCGGTCCTGAATCAATTTCATCTTCCCTATTTTCTGGTACGTTTTCTCTATCGGAAAAAACCCCCTAGAAGATTATTTCCTCTTCTGAAGACTCTTTAAAATTCAATAGGAAACAATATTTTCATGTCGTTCTTAGGTGCTAAATTGGACTAACATATACTAGTAAATACAGTTTCCATTCATTGGATTTTTTTTTGTTGTCAAAAAGTTGCGGAGACGATACCTTGTTACAAAGGTCAGACAGAATTTTCGCCGATCTATATAATTTTTTTTCATTTTCTACTGAAATATATTACTGAAGATTCTGTTAAAGCACTAGGACTTTTCTACATTGTCGAAGAGATAAATAACACGGTGTTATCAACACCATCAACAAAAATTGATTATCAAAGGAATAGACAAATTTTTACCGACGAACAGAAGGAAGAATTGGAAAAATACATACTTATGGTTTCAAGTATTCATTTCGGATTGTCTCCCGAGGTTATTTGAAAATTAGCGTACGAGCTTGATGATTCCCACAATTCGGAAATTTCAAAGTGCTCGGAATTAAATAAGCTAGCTGGAGCTGGTTGGTTAACGTCATTTATGAAGAAACGCCCTTCTCTATCTATTAGAACACCTGAAACAACCAGCTTGACCGGAGCCTCGAGTTTAAACCCACATGATGTTGAAAGTTTTTTCGAAAACTGTGAATCAATGATTGAATGATATAGTTTTGAATCACACAGAATATGGAACATAGACAAACAGGGGTCACTAACAAAGTTGTTGCAAGGGAATGATCTGAAATAGTTGGTGCTATTATCTCTTCCGAAAGGGGCACACTAGTCACCCTAGCTCTTGCTGTTTCAAGTACTGGCAATTCAGTTTCACCGTTCTTTCATTCTTCCACCATAACTCTTCAACGACAATTTCATTGATGGACTAATTGGTTGCAAAGGAGGAAGTAATCCTATTTATCGTTTCATAACCACGTGAAATTAACCAAGAACTGTTAGACTTCTGTCAGGCAATCACAACTCTCTCTTCCATTGAAGGACTGTACTTTGCGAAAAAAATGGCATAGTACTGCTCTCTTTCCCACCATACTGTACTCACTGCTTACAACCTTTGGACATGTCAGTTTACGGAATTTCAAAAAATACATTAACAGCGCGATGGATCAGTGGATGGTAAATAATCGAGAAAAACAAATGACGATATATGAAATACAAAAAATTATTGCACCGACTTTCCTATTAGCAGCAACTCCAATATTCTTGCAGGGTTCAAAAACTGTGAGATTTGTCCATCCAGTCCGAACATATTTCAGGACCACGATTTTATACAACTATCTGTCACAGATAGACCATAAGACGAATAAGACACTTTTTCCTCTCCTTGGATATAATTAGTTACTTATAATATTTCAGTTTCAATAAAAATATTCATCTGAATGTTTTTTCACAATCACCAATTAATTACGTGACTACCTGCCCCAGATACTGTGACAACCATCCCCGGCAAGGGGTGAAAATTCGAACTATTTTTTTCACAAGAATTGTTATATTTCCTCTATGGATGATGTCGAAGAAAAAAATAATAGTTCCTTTCAAAGGAGTATGAAAACACTATCTATTAATATAAAAATCAAAGAACGTACAATGTAACCAAGAAACGAAGTTTAGGGACCCGTCTCTCCGAACACAAAAGAAACTGTCGCCTCGGACAAACCGACAAATCGGCTGCTGTCGAACATGCGCTCAACGGAGAAGGTACCCACATTATCTCCTTCGAAGTAATTCTCGACAGTACCAAAAATTACTACACAAGAATTTATAGAGAGGCACTGGAGATCCAAAAACATAGGGATAATTTCAATAGAAAAGAGGAGACAATATCCTTAGAGGTATACGATCACGAACAGGTAATACAATAAAGAACGACATAAATAGAGCGACCAGTACTGAAATAGTAGTAAATGCAGTGGATACGACAGGAACAACAACCCGAGCACGAAACCGGGTATTGCGACCGTTACTACATCGCCTTTGAAAATATCTATCGCAGCAGTAAACGAAACGTCAGGCAAAAATACCTGCAGACCATGGCCAGAAAACCCGGAAAATAGCTTTCATACAGTTATCTCCGGCCGTGAAAGTTTACATTCTTCATTTTTAATATCTCCTTTTAATGTCTCCTTTTAATAGTCTCCTTTTAACTGTAAATACTTATCCTAGGGTTGCTTCCATCTCTCTAACCCATCCAAATAGTATTCGGAGTTTTCTTCTGCAAAATAATTGTCCATGAAGACGATTTCCTCTTCATTTGATGAAAATCTCTGTCCTCTGAGGGCAATTTTCAGATGAGGTAACAAAAAGAAGTCGCGTGGATTTTTGCCATGGCAAATGCTAAGGTGTGACACGGTGCGTTGTCTTGGTTGAACATCATTTTTGTCCTGCAAATGTGGCTGTTTTTCCGCAAGTTTTGCTTTCAGCTTCAGCAAGTAATGATGCATAGAATTATCCTGCAATGGTTTCCTCTGTTTGAAGATAATCGAATAAAATAACTCCATGACTATCCTGAAAAACAGTCGGCATCACTTTCCCAGCCGAAAAAACAATTTTTGCTTTTTCTGGAGCCGGTCCTCCTTTACAGTCCACTGTTTGGTACAGCCACAACAAAAATATATTTTTGTTTCGGGCGAATAATGGTTTATTCAAGTTTCATCTACAGTAATCAATCGGCATTAAAATTCGAATTTATTGCACCTAAACTGCGCCAATAGAGCGTTGGATATATTCATTCGAACGTGAGCAAACGCTGTACCCAACGCGCAGACAGCTTCCTCATATCCAAATGTTGATTCATTATGTGACAAACACGTTCTTTTAACATGTTCATAACCTCTGTTATCTATTTCACTTCAATTCGGCGGTCATCTAGCACCATTTGGTGAACTTTGGCAATGTTTCCGTCGGAAGTTGCAGTTTTTGGACGTTCCGAACCTTCATCGGCTTCCAAGCTCTTATGGCAACGTTTAAATCCAGCTCCCCAAAATTACACTGTGATAAATGAAGGTGTAGAGTCCCCAAACACAGAATCCAACTCATCTTTGACTTGCTTAGGCGTGTTGCCTTTTAAAAATAAATATTTAATGTCAGCTCGATACTCGATTTTGTTCATTTTCATATAAAAACACATCACTCACCCAAATGACTTACAACTGCACATCCAAAATGGCTGAAACTTCAGTGAGTAACTGTCAACAGATGAACAAAGAAATTCATCTTCGAGTGCTGCCATCTTCATGTTGAGGTTGGAAACTTTCCAGACCACCCTCGAATCTTCCACAATCCATAATGGATCGTACCTGATTACTATTACGGTTGAAAACGGAAATATAAACCTTGACTGAATTCTTCAAAAACATCCAATATATGTATTAATGTAGACATGTAGCATATGACAACTGAACATTTCATTTCGATTGACATACGTCGTATTCATCTTTTTGATATGCGTCAAAAGAATGAATACAAGTTACTGACTATTATTGGTTCATAATACGCAGTTACTTTTTGGGGTGAACTATTCAGTTTGCACTTTATTACACTACAGCAGATTCTTTATTGATTTAGCTTTGCTTATTTCCTCAGTTATATACCCAAAAATACAGTAAAAAACACATCATCATATGTTGATAGCTTATTTCCAGAGGACACTTTCATACAATCTCAATAAATCTTCCTTCCATAATCTGAAAAATAAAAACTGTAATGAAGATTCAAAAAATGCCTTCCATTCAATACGTACATTCACTTTTCATATTGCCTGCATGTATCTGCTCAGTATCTATTTTTGAACTCTGGTAATTTTTTTAAATTTTATGATTCATGATATATGTATTAAATGAATTCGGATATATACAACTCCGTGTGGAAATATCACCTACAAATGGGAACGTCAAAATAATGGGTTTGAATTTAATTTTTTCGAAATTTAACCTTCATCAGCTGGTGGAGGTTTTTTCAGTTCCAGTCCTGAGCCGTTCAGTATCAGCTGCTGAAATAATCAAAATCATGACAATAAGTAGCCCAGAAATTGTTCATTTTCAATTCAAATGTGGAATGAATCAGCTAATATTCATTTTATTCATCAATACCTTGAATTTTCAATACCTCCAAAAGTGGTCCTCTCATTGACATAATGTACAATTTTTTTAATTTTATATCATTTTGTCTCCTTATTTTCTACAGCATTTTATATAAAATAAAATTTGATCATTGGCGAATTTTTCCTCAGTTATTCAATCCTTGA
Organism: Leptinotarsa lineolata; assembly: GCA_015342045.1. Taxonomy (NCBI): domain Eukaryota; kingdom Metazoa; phylum Arthropoda; class Insecta; order Coleoptera; family Chrysomelidae; genus Leptinotarsa; species Leptinotarsa lineolata. The sequence continues at coordinate 7,455 of WOGR01006049.1, read as the reverse complement.
TTAGAAATCGAAACCAAAAAATAAACACTGTCAACTCATCTTGAAATTTTTATGATTCTACAAAAAATGAAAACCCGTTATTCAACGTGGTTGTCAACATCCATGTTGTTTGCTGTTTCCATTGCAAAGAGTGACTAATTTGCAGCGGCGGCTCGTCAGAGGAGGCAAGGGAGGCTTAGCCTCCCCATAAAATCTGAGGCTATTCATTATTTATAACAATAAATTAAAAGATATTTATAAATAATAATGATTATTTTTTAAAATGCTTGGATATCATTACTTCACCATTAATTTTTAATATAAATACATAGTATGCCCGAAAAAACACTATCACTCACTACGTAGTACGTACCACACTGTATCCTGCATCAACAAACCTCAAACGCACCGCCCACGAACGAATAACGAAGAAACCCGAAATAATAAATGCCATACGTTGCAAGAGAGCCAAGCCTCCGACCTCTTTAAAAAACACAAGGTTCGCGAGACCGATCCAGTCAGCGACATACGTCCCGATTTATAATTTTAGTTGCAGAAATTATAGCGTTTGAGGAGACTAGCCCCCAGTTGGTCTTCGTTAGTGTACGAATGCGTTTGTTTTTTATTTAATTATTCGGACGGGATGCCGTGACGGACCGGGACTGAAAAATATTTCGGTAAATCGTTTTAGTGTTTCTCGATAATATTTGTTATTTGTGTATAAAACAGGCAGTATTGTATTATAGCAGTGCTTTTTGTAATATTTTTAATGTGTTTTCAAAGTGTTCTTTTTCAATTTCAAGGTGTTTTCAGATTTTCACTTTTCGGTGAGTTTTTTCCATTTATTATGGATAAGTTGGACGAAATTAAAAAATCTGACGATATAGTCGATTGGTTGCTGACAAATAATTTCAAGTCTTTATCTTATGATAATAAATATTTCATTACTGAAACTCTGGGAAGACTTTGACTCAGAAGAATTCATTCATATTGAATAACTCAAAGACGACCCTTTTTCCTTGTTTTTTTAATGGTCAGTTTTATACGTATAATTTTCGGCAATACACAATTTCTATTTGCAATTATGCAAATATTACGTATTTTTTTGTTCATACCCTCTGCTATCTCTCCCACTTCAATTCGGCGGTTGTCTAGCACCATTTGGTGTACTTCGGCGATGTTGTCGTCGGTAGTTGTAGTTTTTAGACGTCTCGAATGTTCATTGTCTCCCAAGCTCTTACGGCCACGTTCAAACTCAGCTGCCCAAAATTTCACTGTGGTAAATGATGGTGCAGAGTCCCCATACACATAAATTGACTCATCGTTGATTTGCATAGGCGTATTGCCTTTCAGAAAAAAATATTCAATGACAGGACTCGATTTTGTCCATTTTCATAAAAATACTCACATCAACTCACTCAAAACGACTGTAACATAACAACTGCGCATACAAAATGGTTGAAACTTTGATGAGTAACTGTCAACAGATAAACAATAAAATTCACCAGTTTTTATTTACGAGTGCTGCTATCTTCAGATTGAGGTCGAAACCTTTCAGTCCACCCTCGTATCCCGAATTGCCTTTTGCCTAGAGGTGTAAATGCAGCAGAGAGAAAAGCTCAATAAACGCAGCAGAGTGCAAAGTCCATAAGTACTACTACCTACCTGGTGGTTTCATCATTGGAGTTAAAAATGCCAACTCAGTATATCTATTGACAAGACAAAAGTAAACGAGAGAAGAAAATGCCTTCTCTCGTCAGCAGAAACGGTATTCTTGTCAAGACGGGAGAGAAATTTTCTCTCGACAAGCTGCAACACTATGTGTTATGAAAGGAAATAGATCCAAGTCTTCGACTCAGCGATCAGTTAATTCAAATTAGAATGCAAAACTTGTACTGACTAGACAAACAGGCAGTCAGGCAAAAACGCAGCTAGTAAAAACGTGGCAAAACCTGATAGGAAAGAAGAGGAAGTTAAGTGAAACTTGGTCTCACCTTGAACGGCGTGCTGATGCAAAATTGTGAGAGCAGGACCAGACAGGTCACCATTCCACGACCACGTCTCTCTGGCCCAGTTTCTCAGCTCGTAGTCAACGAAGGTGACGTAGAGGTTCTCGTGTTGCGTCAGTTCGCTCCAGTTGTCCTCTTCGGAGTTTCCCCTGTTTTCTCTTGTCGACAACCACAATTTTAGCTTGATGCGGCCTTGCACGGAACTACGTTGGGAACGCGCCTCCAGTTTGAACCAGCCTTCCAAACCCGTTGATGGAATGTCCTAGAAAGAAATGGTTTGGTATAGATTCAGAACCACCAGGAGTTTGGTTCAGCTTTCGTGGAAGACGTCACATTTCCTTCAATGTTACTTTCTTGGTGCTCATGGATATTTCTCTGGATACTTTACCTGTAGTGGTATCGTAACACATCCTAGAAAGTCATCTTGAGAACTCTGTCTCGCCGATTGGCACACTTGTTTGAAGAATCGACCTAGTCCTCGAACCCCTCGGACTTCGTTCAGTTTACTGACTGCCTCTAAAACAGAACTCTCATCATCGTGGTCCCAAATATCCAAATGTAAAGAGTCGCTGGTGATATCGTCGATGTCGCTGAAACAAAGACATTTGATGAAAGGCATTCTTTGTTTTGATGGCAGGATTCATTCCCTAAGATATAGAAACAAAAGTCATCATATTCGTAAACATCAAGAGCATAGCCATCACATGGCTTTTGTTATGTATTAATTGTAAAAATAACATTGAACTTTACATAATATCATGAAAGAAAGAAGGCTTCACACTATCCAGTTGCCTCCTTTTGTTTCCAGCTGCAGAATTTCAGGAACTGTCACATATCACCGATACCCCATATTTCTATGATCATACCATATACAGTTCATCAGTGAGTATTCTTCATATCTAAACGATTTTTTGAGCTACTGATTTTTTTGAAATGTTTGGTGGCTTCCTGTATAAGTGTAAACCCGTTCAAACAGTGGTTGAGGATTTGAAAACCGTTGTTGTCGTCTCTTGCTCTGCACAAGATATTGAGATGGTTTTATTCCTTGGTTAGTTCGATCGTGGACTTCTCGAATCTTCGAAGTAAATCACCAGAGTTCCAGATTCGAATGATAGTTGTCAGCAAACGTAACTCCAGGCTTTATGCTCAAGAAATTCTGGCAAAGACAGGTGAAATCTGAGTTGGTATTCTGGATACTTCATGAAGATGTCAACTGAAACTCCTCTCCTACAACATGTTGACCACAAAAGCTCCTGGAAAATATTCAAATGACAAGAATGTATGAACTATTTCTAGCCAGAAGAAACTTCCTTGAGCTCACTCAATCATTCTTGTTTTGTTTTGTCTGATTATTCATGCAAGCAAAATCTCACCTAGGAAAAGTACCACTTTCCAAGAAATTGAAGTTATTATTTCAGAACAGTAGCAATTCTCTAAGAGTTCATTTCAAAATCGCTCTCTAAAGTGATTTCCTCAGAAAAGAATGGTAAGTTGAAAAGAGGAAACTCCTTACTAGATCCCTCAACATCAGAAAACGTGAAGACTGTTGAAGATCAAAGAAAAATATGGTAATACCTTTGACTCCTACTTTTCCTTTCAAATTTGCGAATGAAACGTTGTCTCGGAAACGTTCCTACTTTCTTTAGTAGCAAATGGAAATGTATAATGCCAATGAAAATCATTCGGGTAAACACAGGAGGAGAAAATTTCCCAGACGGGAACACTAATGTGTAATTAAAACATCCGGAGAGCAGGAAAGTGGGAATAAGCGTTATATCTTCGGGATTTTCCTGCTGAAAAGGCAATTACACCAAACGCAATTTAGTGCAACGGCAAAGCAACTCATTAGATTGAATGGGATACACACGAGTCGAGATGGGATGAAAAGCTGATTGATTGTCTATTTTTTATCAATGTTTACGCGAGGAACTCGATCAGAAATTTCTATTTCAATCGACACGCGATCGGATTCCGTTTCAGATGTTGCGAGACTTGCAGAAGTAGAGTTAGATGACAACGCAGCATTGATCCCCCTATCTGAAGCTTCTGAACCTCATGATATAGCTTGTCTCACAATATTGTTGGATTGCTTCAACTTATAATTGAAGAGGGCAAATACAATTTTACTCAACTATATTATAACTGTTTTGCTATCAATGATCTCGAAAATTATGAAGAAAGATGTAAACCAACTCATATTGTAAGATTTGTAGAGCTCTGACATTCTCGATCGAAATAAGTGACTGACTGATTTTGAGGTTAGTTTTCATTTGCTGTGCATTTGTTCCACAAGTATTCTGGGTTTTTGGACAAAATGGAAAATGGGCAAATCAGGAGGTTTTTTCTTAGGAAAAATCTAATTTCGAAGAGTTTGAGGAATCGTATTTTTGGTAGGATTCAAAGATGTAGCAGACAACTGTATAGACTTCGAAAAAGATCCTGTTGAAAAATAAAGGAACTAATCTGCAAAAATGTACATCATTCATAAAACAGATATGGAAAAAATAACCTCAATTTCTCTACAATACATATTCGAACTTACAATCGGAACTTCTCGTTCCACTTCGGGTTGAGCGTGTGCGGCTTCACTGACGTGGCCCTGATGAATTTGGCGGGCAGCTGCCCCCCGAGGCTGTCTCGATGCTCCCTCACCCTTCCGTCCTTCCTCTTGAAGCTGAGCTTGAAGCTGTGATGCTTGCGCAGCTTCTCGCCGTGGTTGCTCTGTCCGTCTGTCGGATTGCACGCATCGGACAAGGTGCGGCCGGTGTTCATCGGTTGGGGGGAAGAAGGAGCAGCCATGGGTTGGATGCCGAGCATGCAGTAGGGGTCGCTGAAACCTGGAAAAATACTCGAAACGTTGAATGTTATTGAATATTTTCTTATTTATTTATTCAATACATATAGGTTACCCCCAGTGCTACTCTGTTACTGGACAATAGTCCAGTAACAGAGTAGCACAAAGTGATAAACAGATGTACAATTAGTATGTCTGCTAAGTGCCGGTTTATCAATCGCCAGCTAAGCTCATTTGACTGATGGATTTGTCTTAGCTCCTAGTCAAACTGCTTTTCGTTATCATTGTTACCATCAACTGGTAGCTGAAGTCTCAGTGACCATAACAGTCGTTAGAAAGTGATAGTTTTCAATTTAAGCTGACAGTCATGTGGTCGCGACTGCGAAAGTAGGTTTTTCCATGTTAAAAAGTAATTTTTATAATTGTAATATTATGGAAGTTTTCCATTTGTTAAATGATGAAGATGAGAATATAGTGAAGTTCATTGAAACAGAAAGAAGACCCTATATTGTTAATGAACGTAATGATGCATTACATGAATTAAGTGAGGTGGATTTTGTGAGAAGATTCAGATTGGAAAAAAATACAGTATTATTCATATTAGAACAAATAGAGCAAGTACTCGAAACACCAACAGATAGGTAAAATTGGATGTTTTTTTATTGCTCATTTTCGTTTTTCGTATGCCTTCGAAACTCAAACTTCCGAAAAAATTCCAAATTATAAAATCGAAAATAGTAATGAAATATAGGTTATATTGTATGAAACATGAACTATTTGTTGCAGTTGTCATTTTTCAAAATCAATCCTCCAATAGAAACAAGCCCCTGAAAATGTCACTCATGCCAACCTCAGTTGACTGACAGATTAAACATTACCATCCATTAGGGTATGATGAACGATTTGATCAGTAACTGCAACATTGACTATCAGCTAAGCTTAGCTTTGAGGTAGGTAACAGAAGCATTTAACTACGTATTGATAAACCGGCCCTTAGCTAATGAAATACTTACAATTAAGTAACTAGATAGAAAAATTCAAATTCAGATGAACAGTGAGATATTAAAAGTAACCTAGAGACTGAGCTAGAGAAGAGTTGGGGGGAAATTCAATTGTTATAACATGTGCTTCAACTAACTATAACTAGAAGTGTTTTAATTCTAATATTTGGTGTACAGTTCAGAATAAAAAAATCAGATGGTACGGTGAATCAATAATATTATTGAACAATTTGTAGACCAAACAGATATCGAAGGATTTCCTTCTGAGCTCAAGGTGTCCTAATTTATAAAATCATAAATTGGAATCATATGAAAATCAGTGCCGTTGCCTATGTATTATAAAGGGTTGTAACCTAATTAACGTTCTTGAAATTTCGAAGAATTTTCTTTCAAGCCGTTGCCTATGAAATCTGTAATTGAGTGTTGATGAACTTATGGTGGTGCGGTTGCTGAAACAGACGTCTGTATTACGGATGCGTATTCAAGGTTAAGTTTCACAATCGCATTATAAAGGGTTGTGGCAGAATTATTGTTCTTTCTGCGTATTGATCGATCAAACAAGAAGCGGAAATAGATCCATTGAAAATTATTGAAATCAGTGAACGATCATTCGAAAACTACTCGAAGAAGTAGCAATAAAGAAAGATGTATGTACCCTGTGCTCGACAATAAAAAGTCATTGACAGCAGTTGGAACTGGGAAAATTTCAAAACTCACCGTTAGCATCTTTGGCTTCCAATCCTTCCGCTTCGATAACCACCACACTCAGAACTACAATGGGAGGTTGTTCCTCTCCTGCTAGATGTAGCATACGGTAATGCCGATCTGGTGGCATGCTGAAGGCTCTCTGGCCGTAGAGGTAGAGATCTTCTTTGTAATGAGCGTATTGCCCACCTGGTGCTGGAGCTCCTACCTAAAGAAAGTGTTTATTGAAAAAGTTTTGACATGGAATGAATCAGCAGACAATAAAGGCCATAACTTTCATCTCGAGCCTCGATGCCCTGAAAACGGCATATTATGGGACTATTTATCCTCTGCTGAAATATGGAATATTAGTATGGGGTGGGAGCACACAACTGGAACGTATGGACAAATAACCATTTTCAGTCTGTATTAAATTTAGGCTTCTCAGTTACTTCAATACTACATATTACATTCTACTCATTAATCTTTATCTGTAATATTTACTTATTTGTTCCTCTCATTTTTTTATACTTTTATTGGATTTACCTATACCACATGACTTTATTTATATAAGTATTAAGTGACATTTTGTATTGTTAATGTTTTCATTTTCATGACTTGAGTTTTATCAATTATTTAAATTGAAAGCTTCAATAAATCTATCTATCTATCTAACATTGACCGCTGATGTGTTACAAGAAAATTTTATGCGTTCGACTGAATCGAAGATGCAAAATTTCTACATGGAACAATTTGAATGAAATTTTCGTGAAATGGGTTTTTGGATTCCAAGAATCCAAATGTCCTAGAAATTTTGCCAAGCCGCCCTGAAGCCGCCCCTGACCGGTTGCACTTATATGCCAGCCAACTCATCGAGAACAAACACATGATCTCACCTCGAAAGAATGCAGCCTGGAATCGCTGGTAACATTCTAGACGAGTACCGAACCAACTATAAAATTCTCGAAAGGACCTTTACCGATACAAG
>WOGR01006048.1:0-13363 GCA_015342045.1 Leptinotarsa lineolata | reverse complement strand
AATCGAAACCATCGGATATATCATTGATATAAATATCAAATAGGAGTGGCCCTAGATGTGTTTCTTGAGGCATCCTGGAGATGATTAGGCGATAGTCCGATTTTTGGTTACCGACTGTTACCGCTTGACAACAATCAGTCACATAAGATTAATTCGTTCCTATAGTACGTGGGCATACTTGAAGACTGGCTTTAAATCAAATTATGTAAATGAACAATTCGTTCAGGCCAGTCTCATCTCACCTACACGGAAGGTTTAAGAACTGACACCTATCATAAAACAACTACTCCCCTGGCTAATACCACGAAGGGCGTTGGGTTATATCCGACAGGTGTCAGTGCAGGATTCTTAACAGAAGTAATTCTTGCATATGCAGTTGGCGATACAGTTTCCGGAATAGATTTTTAATTATTGGAACACACTTGCAGACCGGTCTCGGGCTGTTTGGCCACTCGTCAGTGCAAGGTACAAGGTAGTGTATATCAACTTAAAGTCGATGATTTCCGATAATTAAAAATCGAATTCCTTTCAGATACTGGTTTCACGATCATTGATGTAGTTTTTGTAATCTTCTGCAAAATTTTGAACGATCACGCAGTAGTTTGAATGTCAAATAGTCAATTTGATAATTGTGCTTTTTCCATAATCCTTGAATAATTTGTGCTATATGAATACCATGAAGGGTATTGCTTGTGAAAATGTGGATTTATTGGAACAACAGATTCGATTATTGAATAGATTGTTTTGTAAAACATATTAGTTGATTCTACTCTATTCAGGTTATAAAACAAATTATTCCAATCGATTTTAGAAATTCCTGATTTCAATTGTTCATAATCAACTTTACAAAAATTGTACAGGTTATGTTTGTTGTTATTATAGGTTAATACGTATTTATGGATACTTTGAGAGAATTCTAAAGAATAATGATTTCTGTCAACTGGAACCAAGGGAGAGGTGCTAAATTGAACATTTTGTATACTGAATGTGTTATTGAGTATCAGATCAATTTGTGTTGTCATAAGAATGAATGTGTTATTATCAGATCAATTGTGTTGTCACAAGAATTAGTGAAGTACCTAAATGAATTGCGATAGCTCGTTAAAAGAGGCAGTGTCTATCAATAAGTTTGATAATTGATCAAAAAAGTTATGAGGCTTACAGATATTATTGTTACGGTCTAGCATTTTATATTTGAAGAATTGAAGTCCCCGTAGATCACAAAATTGTCATCGGAATTTGATAGGATTGTCACTTAGTTCCTTGCAAAAACATTCGAGATACAAGTATTCACTTGGGGGTATGTAAACACACTCTATGTGCGTTTTGGTGTTGTTGTTTGACGTAATGGTCAACCATAGATCTTTAGCATCCGAGTTCCAGGAGTCTAGAGCGTAGTTCTTGAAGATTTTGTTGACAGCTATCAAAACTCCACCGCCGTCTGATTCGGAAGATGAAGTTGTTTCGCGATCCCTCCGGTAAACGTTGAAGTAATCACAAATTATTTCCGAACTGAATATAGAGTTATTCAACCATGTTTCGGTCAAACATATTATACTTTGATCACAAGTAAGCGACTTTTTGCAGATAGTATTTGTTTTTGATCTAAGACCACGAACATTTTGATATAATATCGCAAGGGTTTGCCCACAGAATGCAGGAAAAACCGAGGAGCTGAACAGGCACGTGTTTACCTCTCGATATCTCGATACACTATGTTAGATGTTGAAAATTTAATCGAAAAGCGGAAAACATGAAAGTTTTTCGAAATGCAGATAAAAAAAAGCAACAAAAATAAAGAAATTGGTCAATTGATTATGGTGTGTAGGCTTCCACGGCCTATTCTAATATATTTTTTGCTGTTTCGATTTCTGTTAGAGTTTTGGTACATGGGATGTTTTATTTCGAAAAATTCATTTTCATGTATGCATGTACCTGTCCTCGATGAAGTCTTTAGTTTCGATTTCTATCAGAGTTTTGATACATGGGATATCTGTTCTCCGCTTTGTGCTTTGTTCACTAGATAGAGCTGTTACTAGTTAATAATCTTTCTCTTAGGCGAAGGTTTCATATATGCAGCGGAGCCGCGTTTAAATCAATCGAGTCCCAAGCACTTTGCTGTCTAGGTAGGATGTTTCCTGCAATGACGAGTGGTAATACCTCGAAACCGCGGTCTGCAGGTGATCTACTTGAAAAATTTCAGCATGGTCCTGCTATTGGATGAACGAGAAACACCTGCGAGACTAACTTCTGTGAGGTTTCTTGCATGAATGTCTGTCGGATATAATTCAATATCCAGCGTTAGTATTAGCCGGGAAAGTAGTTGTTTTCCGGCAGGCGTTTAACAGAACTTATGGTACCTATAGGTGGTTGGAAGAGATGAATATTTCAAAATTTTATTTCGAAATATTAATTTTCTCATACGTATGTATCTCTCCTCGGTAGAGTCTTGTGTAAAATTCAAGCTCAATCAAATTTTGAACTAGTGAAAAATTTAATTTCGAAATATGTTCGAAACTAACAGATCAAGTTAAATAAAAGCTTCTTACTAGTGAAAAAACTGAGATCAATAGAACGCTGAAATCACGAATATCAAAGAATAACATCAAGCTTTGACATTGACCCTCCTAATGGAAAATCCCTTTCTGTTTCTCTCTATAGATTTAACTGCCAGCAAACACAATAACAAAGCCCGAGAGCGTTGAATTTGTACACAAAAAAGTGTATTCGACATGCAAAAATAAATGGCTAAATTCAAAGTATGGAGAAAATATTTCTTGCAGAATATCAACGCCTAGAAATAATCATAATTCTGAATGATGGAATGTTCTCCCAACCACATTATTCTGATGTAGAATTAACATATTTTCAATCAAATTTATATTTTCCTGCAGTATAACTTCCCATATTTGGCGTCACTTTCCTGAGCCTACGCGAGATTTATGTAATATCGACTATCAGGTTGTCATAAAAATGAAAGAATTTCATAATACTGCGGTAACAAATGGGGAACGCGGGAGAGTAAGATATCCTAGAGAAACCCTTGCAGAGAGCCAATATAAAACATCATTTATTACAAGAGCGCAGACATATGAGCACCCAAATTTACAAACGGAGCGTTTTCCCTGGAAATAACTTGAATGTTATGAGTTTTTTCTGCGTTTCCACGTCGGAACAGAATTTATAAATGATAAACTATTATTCATGTCAATGACACAGTCACACGACGGCGAAAATGCTCATAGTTCAATACAGGGACCGATTTTAATTCGATTTTCATCGTTTTAACGTTTCGGCTCCTGCTTTGGAGCCATTTTCAAGAATCACTTAGATTTGTACTTACATGACTCGAGGACGAGGTCGTAATCTCCCTTATCCCCAAGTCTCGTTGTTAGGTCTGTGTTTGCTGTATTCAACTCTAAGTTCGCACGTAGAGTGGAACACAAAGGCGACAGAATGTGATGAGGATAGCATTCTGGTATTCTGATGTTATATTTAGCCTGATATCTGTTTATCCTTTCATAGAAGGGTGGATGAAGGTTTCTCATTCTCCTATAAGTGGATGTGAAGCGATCTGAGAAGCAGGAGCTGTGGACAGGATTATTTTTATTTGAAGATATCCCTGTATCGTAAGATAGGCTTAAGTACTTTCTTCTGATATGTAATGATGGTTATGATGGTTCTCCAGATAAACACAGTAGGCTTGGGCTATTAATTTGACGGGTGAACTTGATAATATCAAAAGCGGGGAAAATTCGTAGACAAAGCACTCCAAAAATAATAAGCAAACCGCAGACACGTGTTTCTAACTCATTAGCTGTCGTCAGTACGGTATAGCCAAGTGCAAGGATAGGCAACACTTGGTTGCAGAAACAACACAAATGCACGTAGTCATCAACAGAAGCCAGCCGCACTTTGTGGTTTCGGTCAGGTCATCTCGGGTTGAAGATTTCGCTGAAGTCACCACGTGGCAGCTATAGCTACCTGTGTGACATCAGGGTCCAATATTTCATATAGATGATAATTTGACGAATGAATTTGAAATTATGATATTGACAAGAGTTCCCATCAGATTAAGTCCATTCTGGCATTGTGTTTTAAATGTGATGTTTCCTGGTTAATTTTTTTATCATTCCTAGAAATCTTATAGTTTCACAATATTTCAGAGATTGGATATGAAGTCGTAGTAGTTCTGTGAAGCGTTGTTTTAGTGAAGAGCATGCATTTTGTTTTCTTTAGTGAAAATCGCAATCCAGTTTTTTCTGACAAATTCTCAAGGCAATCTAGGGCCTTCTGTAGATTTCTCTAAAGTGTATCACAGTTTTTCCTTTTTGTGTAGATAACTAAGTCGTCTGCATAAAGTCTAGCTTTTGCAGGATGTTTGATATGTTGGAAAATATTATTAATGGCAATGAGAAAGAGCGTTACGCTTATGGTGGATCCTTGAGGCATGCCATTCTCTTGAGTCCATTTGACACAGATTTAGTGTTATTTGTTCTTACTTGAAGATTACTTTCCTTAAGAAAGTTTACACAGACTTCAGGATGTTTCCCTTGATGCCCCATGTCTGTAAGGTTTTGATGATGTCATACCTCCAGATAGTGTCATAAACCTTTTTTAGGTCCAAGAATACTGCTAGGCATTGCTGTTGGTTCGCAAAACTTTCGTGTATTTCTGATTCGAGGCTTACCAAATTATCTGCTGTGAATCGATTTTTACGAAAGCCACTTTGTTCCGGAATCAGGAGGTTGTGTTGCTCTAGGTAACATGTTAATCTGTTGTTGATAATGTTTTCTAGGACTTCACATAAAACACAGGTAAGTGTGATCGGCCTGTAGGAATCTAGGTCTGTTTTGTTTTTTTTTGGTTTGAGAATAGGAATTATTATAGCTTCTTGCCATGCTCTGGGGAAGACATTGTCAGTCAATATTTTATTGTACATTTTGAGTAAATATGTCTTAGCGCTAGTTGAAAGTTTGCATAAGAATATCAGTGGTATGTTGTCAGGTCCTGGACTGGTGTTTTTGCTTGAGATAAGGGAGTTATTGAGTTCGTCTAGTGTAATTGGTAAGTTGATCTATCAGATCTATCAGTGATCTTCCTCTGTCTGCCTTGAGCTCCTGGAAGGTATTTGTGTACGATGAAGTACTAGAACACTTTTTGTAGTGATCGGCAAATATTTCGGTTATTTCCTGATTTTCTGTTATAGTGGTATTGTCGGCGAGTATTGATACTTTTATATGGTTGTTATCGTAAACTTTCGACAATTTTTTAATTTTACGCCAGACTTGACTCATCGGGGTTGAGCTATCAATGCTTGATATAAAATTTCTTCATGATGATGTTCTTCTGCTTTGTTTTATCGTGTATCTTTCTCTGGCTCTTTTCTTTTTGAATTCTAGTAAGTTTTCTTCTGACATGTGCCTCTTGTAAATGTTGTATGCATGTTCACTCTCTATGATGGCTTTATCACAATGTTTGTTCCACCAGGGAACTGTTTTATGTTTAGCGGGTGGTTTCACTTTCTCCTAAAATGTGTCTGCTGATTTCAAAATTGTAGCTGCAAAATTTTTGAGTATTTCATCTATGTTATTGTTTGTATTACGGTCAGGGACTTCTTCTAAGTCCAGTTCAAATTGTTGTCTATAGCTTGTCCAATCGGCTCTCTGAAAGTTCCAATTTCTGGGTGTATTGGGATCGTATTTGTTATTGAAGGTTACTTGGATTGGATAGTGATCACTGTTGTATAGACTTGGTAGAACATTCTATGATAAAAATGAGGACAAACATGGGTCACAAATTGTCAGGTCTATTGCTGATGTGTTACCAGCATATATATCGAATCTAGTGCCTCGTCCGTTATTCATATGGTTTATATCAAGATTTAAGGTAATATCTTCTATTTTTGTTTTTTTGATTTTTCGATCCCCATATAGGGCTGTGACTATTGAAATGGCCAACTATTATTTTTGGACTTGGAATCTGTTGTATCAAGTTCATGAGTTCATTTTTGTCTAAGTCAATTCCAGAAGGTATATAAATGTTACATATATTAATTTTCTTCTCTGCCTGTATAGTTACTGTCACCGCTTCTAAATTAGTATTGACGTGGAGTTGGTGGGATGGGTATGTTATTTACATATATGGCTACTGTTTTTATAATAGCTTGTAAAATGTTTGAGTTTATGTGTATAGTCGTCTTTAAAATGGGTTTCTTGCAGGCAGAGAATTTTGGGGGATGTTTCGAATAATAGGTTCTGAAGCATTTCATAATGGGTGTGGAACCCACTAATATTCCACTGAAGTAAAGAAGTGGATGTGGTGCTAATAGGTGTCTTGGGAGGATTTTTGGGATGCATCTGATTCGATTTCATATTCGAGCTCTGTAGATTTAGCTTCCATTTGTTTTCTAATTTTACGTTATATTTTACTGCATTTTGTTTTCATTCTTTTATCTGTAAAGTATGGGTGAATTTGTTCAAGAACTTCTAATAATACGGAGATGTCAGAGGTAAATGTTTTGGCCAGGCTCAGAAGATCATTCGTACCAGTGGCATTTTCGGAAAAGTCAGAGATTTCCTCAAATGTAATGGTTAGTTTCCTACGTTTGAAAATTTCTTTTGTAGGGGCCATGAGTTGATAAAATTCGGACTCAATTGTGTGGTCATGTCTGGTCTTTTTTGGTGCAATTTGGTTTGGTTTTGAAAATGATATTCCAGTACCTGGCGTCGTTGGTGAAGGGATTATCACGTCGAAAATGGTGCGCTTGGATGTGATGTGGGGATTATATAAAGGAGTGTTAGTTTCAGTGATATTTATGAGTGACACAGTGTGGCTTTCCGGGTTTTGTTCTTGAGAATTTGTATTTTCTATATGTAAACGGGTTTTGGAAGTAAGTTGCCCTGTCGGAGCAGATATAGTTGGATTTAGGTAACATTTCGCAGCGATATGTCCCTGTTTCTTGCATATGTGACATATTAGACTATCTCGTGATAAAAAATGCGATATGATGTATTTTCGAATGATATCAGGATTGAATCTGGTATGAGAGTTTTTGGCAGTTCGATGAATATTTGACGGCAAAATCTCAGGATATGTTTGTATTTTGGATTAGTAGGATTGATTTTTAGGAAAGATATGGGTGACTCAGTTGTTATATTTAATTTTAAGAGTTCATTTTCTAGGATTGAGTGGGGTATTGTTGGGCATACATTAAATATTATTAGTTTTTCATTAGGTGTAATGAGTCTTCGTGCCTGTCGAACTTCATCTTTGATTTCAATAAGACCGTTGTTGTCGTTCATCAATTTGTTAATGAGCTCTTTACTCTCAAGATAGACACAAGATCCGATTGTTGGATATGCGTGATGTGAATAAAATATTTTTGAGTCCGATTTTGGAACCGATTTGGAGGACTTTGAAACCAGTCTCATCTCAAATACACGCGTTGACTCCGATACGTGGATGACGTCTTTGCTATACGGCCTCATGGATTGGAAGACCTTCCTGCATTCCTAAACCACATCAACTTCTTACACCGCGACCTAAAGTTCACAATGAAAGTGGAAAATCACTTTCATTCATAAACGTTCTGATCACAAAGTTCAATAACTCCTTCTCACACACTGTCTACCAAAAACCTACCCATACGAATCGATATATCAATGCAAAGTCCCATCAACATCTTGCCCAGCTGAATTCCGTTTTGATTTCTCTCATACACCATTCTATGAGGCTCACTGACAACTACAATAGATGCAAGAAACTATACAAACTCAAAGCCACCTTCCACCAAAACGACTATCTCGTCTCCCAAATACAAAGATCCATTCAATGACAGCCAAGCCACATCCCGAATTATCCAATAAACTGACCAGACAAAAGCTTTTCTCCCTTACATCCATGCAGTTACCGACGAAGTAAGCCGAATTCTGAAGAGGCATATCAATTTCCACTCTTTTACGAACACTCAAGGACACGATACGCAATGAAGCACAGGGAATATACGAAATATCATGTTCCTACTGCCCCAGAACTTACATGGGCCAACACCCAAGGACACGATACGTAATAGAGCACAGAGTATATACGAAATACCATGTTCTTACTGCCTCAGAACTAACATGAGCCAGACCAATAGAATCATTTGCAACAGAGTCTATGAACATAAACTAGCTGTTCGCATGGATTAGCAGATCCAGCCCCTTCCCCCTTCAAACATCACCTTGAAACAGGCCACAAAATAAGCTTCAAAAACACCAAAACTATTGCTTCGGAGAAAAATCTTCAGACCAGGATATTTCGTGAAGCCATTGAAATTGAAAAGCGTCTTGACTATCTCAACAAGCGATATGATAAGCAGAAACTGCCACAATCATGGAGGTCATTGTTGTCTAGCAACACATCTAAAAGTACCTCACGTTGAACAGGAAGTCAGGAATCCATTTTCGGCAGACCGGGTACCTGTTACGATATTCTTACTTTATACCTGTCCAACAACTCAAATAGTGGTTCCAAACAATAAAGTGATCAGTGTTCACTCGGAGACAGTGACGAGAATTGGGGGTCGGTCAGATTACAACCCCATCCTCGAGTCATATAATTTTAGTCTCAAGTGGTTCTTGAAAATGGCTTCAAAGCAGAAGCTAAAACGTCGATAAGATGAAAATTACAGACGTGGTTCAACCTAGACGACGGTACATCAAATTGCTTCTCTATTCCATTATCAAAATACATCAACCACGAGTGAAGTTGCATGAAATTGATGGGATTATTGAAAATCATGGACATTGCCTCCTTATCATCCAGATTTGAATCCAATAGGGGCATCACTGAGACGATATGTGGCTGATAAAAATGTGGACTTCAATTTCAAATCCGTTGAAGGTTTATGTAACGAAATCTTCACTTCGTTACGAACACGCTATACGTTTAAAGAATTTTATGCTTCGAAGGAACTTGCGCGTGATTTCGTAATAGATGAAATTATCATAAATGTTCAAGGTGGTAGTGACAACGATAGTACCAGCGAGGATAGTGATAACTTTACAAGTGATCCCGATCTGTCTGGAGTTGAACCATTGTAATTTTTCAATCATAACTTCACTTTTGATTTTGTTTGGATTCATTCATCTCAATAAATAGTATGTTCCACAAAAATTTTTTAATCTTCAACCCAAATGAATTACATTTTCAGAATAACTTTTTCTACTGTTCCTTAATAAATCCGAAATTGAATGCAATACAGTCTGCTGAAAAATGAAATCATCTAAATTTATCTAGGTAAATACCGTAATATCATACTGAACTAATAATTGACCTTCAATTAAAAAACCATCAGCCCTTATTGCTACTTGCGGCGAAGACTGTACTCTCAGGCAACTCTAAAATCCAAATATGCTCACTAAGTCGCACGGTAGATTTCATTCTTTTCTATCCTAATGCGTTCTCTGTCAGTAGTGTACGCAGTTGGTGATATGTTACAAGTCGCTTCCTAGATTTGACAAGCTTTAGTCTTTTTTGCTGAATCGTTAGGAAATGAGTGGAACAATATTTGGGTGTGCAGCTTGCCAAATCAATGTTCTCTTATAAGACAGATTGCAAGCTTTCAACAATCTACATCATCATCATCAGGGATGCTACAATATGGAGAAGGAAACATATTAGATCTATCAAGAGAGATCAGTCAAAACAACATACAGTGTATGTGAGGTTAGGCGGCAGGATAATTGAAATGTAAATACAACATGTCTACGTGTAGAGACAATAAAATAACCAGAGGAAGTTGATAACAACAACAATCATCATAAAATGATACATCATTTTTTTGAAAAATTAGCTGTTGTTCCTTGAGGAAGAAAAACGCCGACCATGTGGAAATATCAAATTTTTTAGGTTGACAAATGACACTTAATTACATAT
The DNA here is from genome assembly GCA_015342045.1 of Leptinotarsa lineolata. NCBI lineage: Eukaryota > Metazoa > Arthropoda > Insecta > Coleoptera > Chrysomelidae > Leptinotarsa > Leptinotarsa lineolata. Next base: position 3,442 of record WOGR01006048.1, on the reverse strand, counting down.
GTACGAATTAATTAACTGTCATTTGTCAACCTAAAATTTTGATATTTTCACATGGTCGGCGTTTTCCCTCTTCAAGAAACAACAGGTGTTTTTTTTGAAAAATGATGTATCATTTTATGATGAAAAACATTGTTGTTGTTTTGAATTTCCTGAGATTATTTTATTGTCTCTACAAGTAGATATGTTGTGTCTACAATCGAATCATCATGCAGTTCAAGTGATCTACAATTTTGGAGTGTTACCACTCATTAGTGTAACACTAGTGTAATTGTAGTTGGAAAAATCCATTTTGATAAATCAACAAATGATTCAATCATGGATGAAGATTTACATGCCTGTTTGGAAACGGCTGCAGCTGCCTGTTTGATATCCAGATTTAGGATTCGCTACGAAATAGTTGTGTTATATATCCGATAAGAGGAAGAACAGACAAAAATAAACGTATCTGCTGTTATCATTAAAATTTACTGCTTCATACTGATGAGGATCAATTAGTCTGAAATATGTTTGTTTGATTACCTTTCCGCATTTTTATTCAGAAGGTATTTTCATTCATCTCTTTCAATATGAACTTGATTTCGTTATTAAATGCAAATAGCGTTGAGTTAACGAATTAAATCAATGTTGGAAAAATAAAAAAAAAATTATAAACGCTTACAACAAAACTTTCCACAATCCATTTCACATGTTGAGCGAAACAAGTAATGTACCCATTGCGGCACAATTTTATTGATGCAGAAGGGTGTTTTGTCCTGTCTCAGATAATTTATGCGAATTTAACAGACTCCTGGTAACAATAGGACATTATCCGGTCGGCAGTAATTAGTGATCAAGTAGGTGGAAATGTGGGGCACACACGGCATTCATCTAGACAAAAGAAACAAAAAACGCTTCAGCACAATATGCACATCTGCCTAGTTTCATATGCGCTCCCTACCTACACATAATTAGGAAGCGAAATGGAAAATGTAACACATTTTTCATTTATTTCAATGCTGATTATTTTTGGGACATACCTTTTGATTATTAAAATATGGAAGATTTTACATTAATAATATGATTTTAGACAGTGACGTAAAAATATTATGCCAGTTTCATCAGTTTCAGAAAAATTGTTAAGTAGTCAATAATATCCAAGATAAAATGAAGTAGTAACAACACATTTTGTATGAAAAAAGATGTGAATTTTTATTTCATTAAAATTTCTAATAAAAAAGTAAGTAAATCCTATCAGTTTCAACTTGTAACATTTTGTGAATCTCTTGAATTGAATAGTCACCAAAATATATCCAGTATAATGAATCTGAACAGTCGTAAAATTGCCGTGGCGACGGGTCGCCATGCGCAAGTGACTGTGCGATTCTCTTCCTACTGGTTCGGTATTATGCTATCTCTCTCACCACACTGAGCTCGGATACCTATACATGTGTGTTTACAACAGTATACATAACCTGTGTTTCACTAAATGAATAATTTTTATAAATAAAATATGTCTGACAGTGATGGGTTAGAAAGTGAAAAACCTCTTCTAAAGAAAGCAAAATCACACTACGACATATCATCAGTTATCAGTGAGTTAATTATATTTTAAAGTTTTCTATTTGAAGTGTGCATTTATCTATGCATTAAGCCCGCGGATATTTGGTGAGTCTCTAGGGTCAGTAAATGTAAAATCTACTCTCTTGATAGATTACAATTTACTTAATTTCCATAGCATATGATATTTTGAAATCATCAACAAATTAATTTTGATTTCATTGTATTATACAATGAACTGTATTATTTTATTATTGAGTTTAATTTTCTGATTGATGATGAAGATCCATAGTAATTTCATAAACTACACCTTATATACGATCTGATCTCCACAAACTTCATTAAAAAATCGTCTTTTAGAAAAAAATTATATATTTAACGAAGATTTCGAAATTTAACACATAGAAATTGAAGGTTTGAAAATGAATCATTGGGAAACAATGGAAATTAATAAACTCAAAATTTCAAACATTCCAATTTATGACCAAGTCCATCATTAAACTTGTTTTCTTAAAAACCGATAAAGTATTATTATTGATGTAGAATTGATGTAATATGCTTTAGGTAATCATAATTGAAGATGTACCTCAGGTATATTAAAGTTGTAGATGTCTAGATAATTTGATCGAGTGAGTACCTAAGGTAATCTCACTTGTGATTACTTAAAGCATATAAATATTAGAATAAGAATGAACTGGTAGTACTTAATTCACCACGAAAAAGCTACTGTGTTAGCGAAACATGTCGTGATATTTTTTAAATAAAGTGTGTGGAGATAAAATCGTAAGATGTAGTCTATGAAAAAAGGAAGTATTATAATAATTATCTACGATTCTTGAGTTGACTAGTATATTGAAGCAACATCAAAATTTTTTTAGGTATATTTTCTACTGAATATTTCAGTACCCAACAATCATCACAGTTGTCACAAAATATCATTATTGATGTTTCACATCTGCCAGGCGTTCCGTGACGGATCTAATATGTCTTGACAAATAAAATCAGAACACAATGAAGGAATTTTTGTTATTGGTCATCCTTCATCACTTAGCAGATGCAAAATTCGCAACCATTAGTTCGATTAAGGAATAATCACACTGATGCTCATATTTTTTGCGTTTTGGTGAGAACGCAAAAAGAAGAACAAAATCAAATATTACTAATAAAAACTTATTTTTCTGACAAAAACGTTTTACTGAATACGGAAGATGATCGTTTACACCAAAAACACACCAAACTAATGCAATGTCCAGCGTGGTATTAGCCGAGGAAGTAGCTGATTTCCAGCAGACATTTACCAGCTGTTGGAAAAGTTGAATGCTTCGAGATTTCATTTCAAAATAGTCCTCAGACTTGTTTTGATTACTGTCAATTTGTAAATAAGATGTTTTTCCCGCTTGGGGTTTTATTCACGAGATGAAGCTGTTACTAGACGAAGGTTTTATACATGCAGTAGAAGCGCGTTGAAGTCAATGAAGTCTCAGACACAGTGCTATTTGTGTCGGATCTTTCCTGCACTGATACCTCGATACCAGTCTGTAGGTGATCTACTCGATTGATTTCAGCATGGTCCTGCTGCAGGTTGAAAGAGAAAAATCTGCAAGGCTAACCTCTGTGAGGTATCTTGCATAAATTTCTGTAAGATATAATTCAATGTTCAGCGTGGTCACTTTAATGAGATGAATGAAAACACTTTTTATCTAATTTCTACTACGTTTATTCATTCTTACGACCGGTTTCGGGGTTTGGCTCATTATCAAGTATCTAATAGAAATACCAGATAATACCAGACAAAACTCATAGAATACATAAGTGAAATATACCCGAATATCAGAGAACACAATACATGTAAATATAGTAGCATCAATTACTCAGGTGAACTTTCAGAAAACATTCAAAACTACTT